>CM077152.1:109161847-109287255 GCA_039583875.1 Platanthera guangdongensis
AGCTAAAACTTTTTTGCCCTAAGCTAACACACAATGCCTGCTCACAGAGCGTTTGTAACTATACTATGTCCACCAAATTTACCTTACTAAGCTACAACTTCCCAAAAACCAGCCAATTTCCTCTTATTTTATGGACTAGCTGGACCTATTCTACATTAACAGCAGGTTAACCGAAGCCAAAATCTACAACCGACTAAAACTAAGCCTAGACGAGCTATACAGCAGACTAACTCAAGACAAGATCTACAACAACCCTAAGTTCTAAGAAGAGAACAAAAAAATAGCTACCAAAAAGAATAAGATGAATAAAATCAACTTGGTAATGGCAAAGAGCACCACTTGCCTCTACTTTCCAGGAATCGGTAGCTACACTCCTTACTCGACACTGGCAGCAAGATCAGCCACCTAAGAAAAGATCTGGAGCTTTTAGAGGGAATACAAGCTAACCCGCAAAACCCTAGCTATAAAAACAAACCTAGAACTTGAAATACTTACCCTAGGGAGGTAGATCCGGGCGAGAGCAGTCAGATCTGCCTTTACACGAGAAATCCGGGCTCTAACTAGCAAGAAATCGGCGGCCGGAGCCCCAGATACTCACGTCGCCCTAGTTCCTTCCGCTGCAAGCTAGCTGGCTGAAGGCTTGGTAAGAGGAAATGAGAGGAAGACTAAAGAATAGCCATTTATACTCACGCTCCACTAAGCTAGCTAAACTAATCAATAATATATAAGTTAAAGCCACTTCAAGTTAAAAGAAAACACAATCAGCCACTAGCACAAACTATCAGCCATAGCAGCCACCACTGCCTCCATCCATCAAAATCACTGGTATTATATAGTTAGCTTCATTTAGCTTATGATACACAACCACTAAGATACTAAACAAAGCAAGAAAATTCTGATACCTGCTTAAGCACCTAGCTAACCCAGCCACTGTATATATACATATATAAAATCAAGCTAACAACACTTAGCCACAAACAAGCCAAACAAAACCGGCCACTTATAGAACCAGCAAAAAAAGTAAAATAAAATAGGCTATTCATATAGCATAATAGCCACATACAGCCAAAACAATTGCCCTGATATAACATTATATCGGCCATTTAAATAAAACGCCAAAACGACGCGAAAAACAAACGATCTCGGAATTCGATGAAATTCGCAGCGTAGCTAAATACCCATGCTACGAAAACAACGGCGAAAGTCGAAATCAACATCCGATGAACAAAACTCTGGCTAACAACTCCCGAAGACAAACACAATCATTCCTGGAGGGGCTTCACCTAGTCACCAAAACAGACTCTGGCTCGCTAGGGAATCCGGTAAACAGGCTATAAAACAAGCCACTCAGAGAACCTAGAGAGCTAAGACCACGCCTAAAAATAGCAAAGGCAGAAAACGCGTCAACGTAACGCCAAACAAAGATTAAACAATCATAAAAAAATTGGGGATGTTACAGTCACTCCCCTAAAAGAAAGTTTCGCCCCGAAACTTTACGCACAACACTTCTACTATAGAATGGAAATAACAAACCAAGAGTATACAGAAGAATACATACCAAGCAAAATCATGAAACAGATGAGGGTGAGCCTCCCTCATAGCCGACTCCAATTCCCAAGTCGCGCTTTCCACGCCCTGATTTCTCCACAAAACTTTAACCATCGGGAATGACTTCCTCCGCAACACCCGATCTTGAGCATCCAGAATGCGGACAGGCATCTCAACATAAGAAAGATTTGTCTCTAACTAAGGCACATAATTCAAACTTTACTGTTGCTTAGCACACACTTCCGCAATTAGCTTATGTGAAAAACATCGTGCACGCCAGGAAAGTTTGGGGAAAATCCAGCCTATAAGCCGACACACCAATCCGCTCAACAATCTTAAACGGTCCCACATACCTTGGGTCCAACTTCCGGTTCTTACCAAACCTCTTAACTCCAACCATCGGGGAAACTTTAAGAAATACCAAGTCCCCTACAGCAAAGTCCAAATCAGATCTACGCCAGTTGGCGTTCTTCTCATATCATTCTTGGGATATACGAAGCTTCTCTCGAATAAGATTCACAGCAACTTCCATTTCTTCAAGAACATCCGGTCCCAACAAAGATCTCTCGCCAACCTCAGTCCAAAATAGGGGAGTTATGCAGTGTCTCCAATACAGAGCTTCGAAAGGATCCATTTGCAAGATTTCTCAATAACTGTTATTATAAGCAAACTCCATAAGACTCAAACGGTCATCCCACGCTCCTTCGTGTCTAAAATGTAGCTTCTGATCATGTCCTCCACTATCTGATTAACTCGCTCTGTCTGACCATTGGTCTGCGGGTGGTATGCGGTAGAATACCTCAAATCCATACCCAAATCTTCTTGCAAACTCTTCCAAAAGCAAGATGTAAACCGGGAGTCTTGGACAGATATAATACTGACTAGAACTCCATGCAACCGGATGACTTCATTCAGATACAGCTCAGCTAATTTCTTCATAGGGTAGTCGATCTTATAAGATACGAAGTGAGCACACTTCGTCAATCTGTCCACAATAACCCAGACTGAATCATACCCCCTAGGAGATCTCGTTAAACCCATGATGAAATCCATCGAAATGCCCTCCAACTTCCAAGTTTGAATTTCCAAGGGAGTCAACTTGCCACCAGGCCTTCCATGATCTGCCTTAACACGCTTGCAGGTATAACATTCAGAAACAAACCTGGCTATATCACCCTTCATGCCATACCACCAGGCAATTTGCTGTAAGTCTTGATACATCTTGGTAGAGCCTGGATGGTGGGCAACACTAGAACCATGCGCTTCTCTGCACAACTTAACTCAGATATCCATAACGACGGGGATACAAAATCTGCCGCAGTACCTCAAAGTACCCGCATCATCAATAGAGAAATCTGGTAACTCCCTTTTCTCAGTTCTAAGGTACAAGTGCAGTAGATCCGGATCATCCTTCTGATGTAGCCTTGTAAGTGCAATCCAAGAAGGCTCTACTACTACCAAACTACTCTGTAAGTCACAGCTCCCCATAGAAATATTCATCAAGAGGAATTCTTCTACTAACAGCTCGACAAAGAGATTAAAAATCTTCCCCATCTCCCGACTTAGGGCGTCGGCTACCATATTAGCCTTGCCCGGATGGTATTGGATCTCAAACTCATAATCGACAACATATTCCAGCCATCACCGCTGGCACAAATTAAATTCTTTCTGGGTTAAGACATACTTTAAGCTCTTATGATCAGTAAAAATCTTGCACTATGCGCCATAAAGCAGATGTCTCCACAGCTTCATGACAAAAATTACGGCTGTGAACTCTAAATCATGCGTCGGTTAGTTCCTCTCATGGGTCTTCAATTGCCTTGACCCGTACGCAATCACTTTCCCTTCTTGAAATCAACACACATCCAAGCCCAACATGTGATGCATCCACATAATCATCATAATCCATGCCCTCCGTAGGCAATGTCAAAACGGGAGCAATGCACAATCTATTCTTGAGCTCTAGAAAGGCTTCCTCACACTTCTCACTCCAAACAAAGGTTGCATTCTTCTGTGTCAATTTAGTCAAAGGCGCAGACAGGGTAGAGAAACCCTCCACAAATCTCCTGTAATAGCTGGCCAACCCTAATAAGCTCCCAATCTCTTTGGGTGTGCCAGGCCTACTCCATTCCTTCACAACAGCTATTTTCTTTGGGTCGACTGAAATCCCATTCTTATTAACTACATGGCCCAGAAATGAAACCTGAGGCAACCAAAACTCGCACTTGCTCAACTTGGCGAACAACTTGTGGTCCCTCAAAGCAAATAAAAATGATCGCAGATGCTGGTTATGCTCCTCAGCATTGCGGGAATATACAAGAATGTCATCTATAAACATGACCATGAACTTGTCCAGGAAGTCCCTGAACACACGGTTCATCATATCCATAAAGGATGAGGGTGCGTTGGTCAAACCAAATGACATTACCAGAAATTCAAAATGCCCATGCCTAGATCGAAAAGTAGTCTGTGGGATATCTGACTCACGGATCCTACGCTGATGGTAGCCAGAATGAAGATCAATCTTAGAAAACACCGCGCTACCGTGCAACTGATTGAACAAATCGTCAATCCTCGACAGGGATACCTGTTCTTAATAGTGACCTAATTTAGCTCTCTATAATCGATGCAAAGCCTCATTGATCCATTTTTCTTCTTAACAAACAGGACATGAGCACCCCAAGGCGACAAACTCGGCCTTATAAAACCGTTCTCTAACAATACTTCCAGCTGGATACGCAACTCCTCCAGCTCTCGCGGGGCCATCCGGTACGGTGCCTTCGCAATAAGATGCGTGTCCGGCTCCAAATCTATCACAAACTCAACATCTCTATCAGGTGGAAGACCATGAAGATCACGTGGAAACACATCTGAAAACTCGCGCACAACAGGAATCTCTTCTAAACACGACAAACTACCAGTGGTCCCCAAAACTGAGACCAAACAAGCAAAGCAGTCGGAATCTAGCAGCTTCCGAGCACATACCGTAGAAATAACTAGAGAATCCTGGCGCAGATCACCATAAACACTCCCAGGCTGACCGTTGTCCTTTTTGAAGTCCAAGCGCTTACCCTTGCACTGAATAACAGCATCATACCCTTACAACCAGTCCATGCCTAAGATAACATCAAAGTCTTCCAAGTCGATCACCTTTAGATCTGTCTTTGCTAAAAAATCCCCTAAAACAATCGGACAACTCTGAATGCCCTGGTCCGAAACCACAGAATCGCTGGAAGGAAATTTGACACAAAATGCGCCTCAAACTCGATCTACATCCAAACGATACCGCTCCACGAAGGCTCTAGCCACAAACGAGCGTGTAGTGCCATTGTCGAAGAGAACACACGCCCAACGGTTATTTACCTTAAATCTTCCTATAAAATTGTGCATGCATCTAAGGAAACAATTGCTAAAACTATAACTACGAACTAAAACATTAAAACTAGGGAGAAAGGCTAACCTGAAATAACCTGAGTAGAAGTCTGAGCTTCCTCTGAGGAAATCACATTCAGCTTTCCTTTTCCTTTATACAATCGCTGAGGCAGTGGCAATGCCTGATGTGGGACTGTTTTAGCACAGGCTGGAGCTGCGGGCATTGAGCCTTGATATGCCCTTCTTGACCACATAGAAAACAACATGTTGTATTATTCTTTCCCCAACAATGGGCAACATCATGCCCTATCAGTTTACATGTAGAACAGAATAAATCTTTCCTGGAAACACCTTGTATCGCATGAACCTGCTGTTTCTTCTAAGCTCACACCCTTTTGTAACATCTATCAAAGGGTGGCCCGGCTGACCACAGAAGCTACAAACTTCCTTGCCCTTCTTTCTTGAAGCAGCACCGGATACCCGGGGGCTCTTTCCTTCAACGGATTTCCTTTTGTCTCTTCTCATTTACTGGCCTCTATTCTTAGCATTTTCAATTGCCTCGACCTTCAAGGCAGCTTCTACCACATTAGTATAACTCAATGCTCCATAAGCACCAGCTAGCTGCTGGATGTCACTTCTTAGACCACCCAAAAATCGTTTAACTCGATCTGCTTCAATACTCACCAAACCAGGAGCAAACCGACTTAATTTGCTAAATTCAATATCATACTCACTGACTGTGAGTTGCCTCTGCTTTAAGTATAAGAAGTCATTCATCAGACAGTCCCGCTCGACCGAGGGCAGAAACTTTCCTAATAGCATCTCCTCAAAAGATTCCTAAGAGCATCCTTCTTTCATGCTCTCCTTCTCCCTTAGCCTCCAGATTTTTGATAACCATTTGAGATGGTAGGCGGTGATCATCACTCTCTAATCATCAGTTACTCTGGCGTAGGAAAACATCTCCTCGATCGATATAAGCCAATCATCCAAGATCATGAAATCTGCCTTTCCATCATAAGTAGGAGGCCTGAGTCGCTGAAAATGCTAGATAAACGTCATCTATGGTGGAATCACTACCGGAAGCACCAGAGGAGATGGAGGTACAGGAACAGCTAGACCCACAGCAGGGTCCCGTACTCTCAGAGCTAGCTCAGACACAACTGATAATAGCGACTGGATCTGGGACTGCACATCCACCATCTGGCTTGACAAGGCCTCATTGCTCTATCGCAGACTCTCTATCATCGCATTGCTTTGTGCACCCGAAGACTCGCCCTCAGATTGGGGAGTCAACCTCGTCGAAGGATTCCTCGACATTCTATCAACATACAAACAACTAGTCAGAACCTAGCCCAACCGCTAGAACTAGACAACCTAGTACATACAAAACATACTTAAGTATGAGCTTCAACTGCTAACTTGCTCTGGGATTTTTCAATAATGATGTATTGCTTAACCTAGGATGATTCACCATCATCACACTAACTCATGTGCTTAGACCATGAATTCATGAATTTATATTCCTTTTGACTCAAAACCATGTGTGTATATATGTCATCATGTAAATCTTTAACTTGGCACATTGTGCTTATGTTATGTTATGTTATGCATGTTGTGCTATGCATTCTAAAAAGGCCTTAATGCATGTTATGAGCGGCGTACACATGGAAATGTTATGCATCTCATACTACATAACATTGCATGCAATAAAAAGAGAATAGTGCTAATGGGCATTCATGTGGTGAGGTTATGCATCACATACTATATAACCCTCACATGTTGCCACCTATGGTGGATCCATATACAAACACATATTATGCATCTCATACTATATAATATGCCATGTATACTTCTAATCATGCTTATGAGTGTAGTGTTCATGTTTTCGCCAAGACGTACTGATGACACATCGGTGTGTGTATGATATGACACTAAACTACTAACACTGACAAGGAAGGTTGCCCGACCAATTATCAAGCAACCTGTCTCTGATACCAACTGTAACGACCCGCATTTCCTCATCAATAAAATTATACCAGAGTAGGGGAAAATACACACCATGATGCCATGCCGTGCAGGAGATAACTGTAGATACTCAGGCAAAACTCTAGACTCTAAGGTTTAACAGAAAATCATAATTTATTATGAAAGAAATCCAATTAAGTTGGATGGTCGTATCCCTCGGCACAGTGGATCAACTAGTCCACAAGCAAAATATATTTAGATGCTGCTGAAAATACCTTGGTTAAGGTGATTTGACATCTACATGAGCGTAAACGTCCCTGAAGGAGAACTCATGAAATGCAGGACTCTAAATTTAGTATAATATGAAAATAGTCTTTACGTTACTTTGGAAAGTAGTACTTTAGGTTTAGAAATATGGCATGTATGAGGTACATATAGTAATGCTTTTATGAGTTGAAATACCTAACTTGCATCCTAGCATAAAGCATTCCCAGAGAGCAAGTAAACAACCTTCATAAAGGAAAAATAGCAGTTTAAGTCACATACTTAGCATCACCAAAGAAAACCACCAGTGGGCGTCAAAAATCTGACACGAACCCACTGGTGAGTTTTCATGTCTATACAGAAGGAAGCAAGAAAAGATCAACCTCCCAAAGATGAGTAAGAGGAATCTCAACAACCCATGAGATCACTAGCAAGCCTCAAAAGAAAACTAGCCGCTCAACCGGCTATTGTTCTGAATCTATGGCATTAAAGAAAGAACACCTCAGCAAGAATATAATCAAATAGATATGGAGCATTAGATCATAAGCCATAAAAAGCAAGGGGTTTACCAAACCCTACAATAGAATGCTATCAAACTCAGCAAAAGGAAATAAACGAGACAACAAAAGTAAGACACTGTCCAAGAATAATCTAAGCGCACCAAGTGCTAGAAATTAGCAACATGCCCTGCTAAAAACCTGCAGCAGCAACAAGGCAAACATATGTCAAAATAATAATTTTTAAAGGAAAGGAACTAACAGTCCTAACTTGTGAATTATTAGTAGTGGTAAAACCATGGATCTGGGTTGGTGACCAAAAAACAGCCCTCATCCAAACAACAAGATCCTAATAACTCAGGGGCCACCGGTACCGCCTTGGGGTCTAACGCACCGGCCAAAACTGGGGCTAAATTAGTGGTGGTCACGGCTCTACACCCAAACATCCCTGTCAAGAAAACAGAGTAACCACCTGCCATGATTCACGATTCAGCCTTCAAAACTAGACGAAAACATCACCAAACCGAAATAAACCCACACTAACAAACTTGGGAGAAAACACCAGACTAAGGGAAAAAAACATCGAGTCCACTCGACGCTGCGTTGAGTGAGCTCCACTCACTCAACACCAAAAGACTTAGCCACAAAATCTCTCACTGAACGACGACGTTGAGTGAGTTCAGCTCACTCAATGCTGTCAACACTAAACTGCCAACGACATTGAGTGAGTTAACCACACTCAACACTTTTGACTTAGAACTAAACAAGTCCGATGGTGTTGAGTGAGTTCAGCTCACTCAATGTTGTCAACTCTTTTTACTTAGTCACCAGACCGAAAAGCTAGGAGTTGAGTGTGCACAGCACACTCAATGCTTTTGCACTTAGCCCTAAAACTAATCTTCGACCCTAAGCTAACACTCAACGCCTACTAACAGAGAGTTAGCAACTATAATATTCCACCCAAATTTACCCTGCTAAGCTACAACTTCCCAAAAACCCAATCTACTCTTATTTCATGGACTAGCTGGACCTATTCTACCTTAATAGCAGGTTAACCGAAGCCAAATCTACAACCGACTAAAACTAAGCCTGGACGAGCTATACAGAAGACTAATTATGGACAAGATCTATAGCATCCCTATGTTCTAAGAAGAGAACAAAAAAATAGCTACCAAAAAGAATAAGATGAATAAAATCAACTTGGCAAGGTCAAAGAGCTCCACTTGCCTATACTTTCCAGGAATCGGTAGCTACACTCCTCACCTGACACCGACAGCAAGATCAGTCACCTAAGAAACGATCTGGAGCTTTTAGAGGGAAGACAAGCGAACCCGCAAAACCTTAGCTACAAAGACAAACATAGAACTTTAAATACTTACCCTAGGGAGGTAGATCCGGGTGTGAGCAGTCCAGATCTGCCTTTACACGAGAAATCTGGGGTCTAACTAGCAAGAAATCGTCGACCGGAGCCCCAGCTACTCCCGTCGCCCTAGTTCCTTCCGCTGGAAGCTAGCTGGCTGAAGGCTTGGGGAAGAGAAAATGAGGGGAAGACAAAAGAATAGCCATTTATACTCACGCTCCACTCAGCTAGCTAAACTAATTCAATAATATTTAAGCTATAGCCACTTCAAGTTAAAAGAAAACACAATCAGCCACTAGCACAAACTATCAGCCATAGCAGCCACCACTGCCTCCAACCCATCAAAACCACTGGTATTATACAGTTAGCTTAATTTAGCTTATGATACATAGCCACTAAGCCACTAAACAAAGCAAGAAAATTCTGCTACCTGCTTAAGCACCTAGCTAACACAACCACTATTTATATACATATATAAAATCAAGCTAACAACACTTAGCCACAAACAAGCCAAACAAAACCGGCCACTTATAGAACTAGCAAAAAAAATAAAATAAAATAGGCTATTCATATTGCATAATAGCCACATACAGCCAAAACAATTTCCCTGATATAACATTATATCGGCCATTTAAATAAAACGCCAAAACGATGCGAAAAACAAACGATCTCGGAATTCGATGAAATTCGCACCGTAGCTAAATACGTATGCTACAAAAACAACGGCGAAGTCGAAAACAACATCCAATGAACAAAACTCGGGCTAACACCTCCCGAAGACAAAATACAAGCATTCCCGGAGGGGCTCCACCAGTCACCAAAACAGACTTCGGCTCACTAGGGAATCCGTTAAACAAGCTACAAAACAAGCCACTCAGAGAACCTAAAGAGCTAAGACCACACTTTAACAATAACAAATGCCGAAAACGCGTCAACATAATGCCAAACAAAGATTAAACAATCACAAAAAAATCGGGTGCGTTACACTAGGAGTGGGATTGTTTATTACTTAAACTTTCTATGTTTAGATACAGATTCTCCTCTCTATCTAGTGTCAAATGAGAAAGTCTCCTACCGTGTCCAGTGACACAAGATGCTAGCCCATTTGAATTACAAGACTATTAGTAAGCTCTTTAGTCAAGAGCTAGTTAGGAATGGTACAAATATGAAGTGCTCAAAACAGGGCATTTGCTTAGCTTGCCAAAAGGGCAAGCAGATAAAAGCCCCCTTCAAGAGCATTGGGGTCAAAGATTCTGTGACGTGCATATACCTCCTACATATGGACTTGGTTGGTCCTATGCTAGTTCATAGTCTTGGTTAGCAGGTCTACACCCTTGTGATGGTTGATGACTTTTCTAGATTGCTTGGGTATTCTTCCTAAAGAGAAAGAATGAAACCCTTGATATCTTCACTAAGTTTGTCAAGAAAATTCAGAATGAGTTAATCAGCTCTGTGGTCAAAATCAGAAGTGACAATGAGACTGAATTCCAGTCTAACAGCATGACAAGATTCTGTGAAGAACATGAGATTCATCAAGAATACTCTTTACCTGGAACACCCTAGTAAAATGGGATTGTTGAGAGGAAAAATAGGACTCTTATAGAGGCTGGTAGAACTTTGTTGAGTGATATATCTCTCCCAGAATATTTCTGGGCTGACGCAGTAAATACTGTATGTCATGTCCTCAATAGGGTCTCTATCACCAAAAGCCACAAGAAAACTCCCTATGAGATCTTGAAAGGCAGAAAACCAAACCTGAGCTATCTCAGAATCTTTGGTAGTAAGTGTTATGTACTTCATAATGGAAAGTCCTATGTGACTAAGTTTGTTACCAAATTTTTTATGGAATTTTTGTTGGGTACCGTAATCATAGCAAAGCTTATAGGATCTACAACTTGAAAAGTCAAGTTGTAGAAGAATCAGTTCATGTAGTCTTTGATGAGTCTACTATTATTAACAGGGAGCTACCAATCTCCTCTTATAGTACTGCAAGTATAGAACAGATGATGGACAAATTGACTATCAAGGAAGCTTCACCACTTATACGGGATGAAGTGGATACTCTAGAAGACCTACCAGGTACACTGGGAGTGGATGAAGATCAACAAGAGGCTACACCTGAAGCTAAAATATTTGCTGAAAGAATACTTCCACCAGCAGTCAGACACCTAAGATATCATCCAGCTCACTAGATAATTAGTGAGGTAAGATAAAGAGTAACAAAAAGGACCATAAGTCATAATACTGACATGTATTCAAGCTTTTATATCCCAAGTAGAGTCCAGGAAGTTTGAAGAAGCCAATATAGACCAGCATTAGATTGAAGCTATACAGGAGGAACTGAACCAGTTCATGAGGTGCAAGGTCTGGAAGTTGGTTCCCATACCACAAGGACATAATGTCAATGGAGTCAAGTGGATCTAGAGAAATAAGATTAATGAAAATGGCATTATAATCAAGAATAATGCCATACTAGTGGCTAAGGGGTACAGTCAAGATGATGACATTGACTTTGATCAAACCTTTACCCTTGTAGCAAGATTGGAGGCCATCAGACTGTTCCTTGTATATACTGCACACAAGGGATTCAAGCTCTACCAAATTGATGTGAAGTCAGTCTTCCTGAATGGTGACTTAAAAGAGGAAGTTTATGTTGAGCAGCCTCCAGGTTTTGTTGTTCATAACTCACCTAATTATGTTTATAGACTTAGGAAAGATCTATATGTGATGAAGCAAGCCCCTAGAGCATGGTATGAGACTTTTCTAGCTTCTTCATTACGAACAAATTCTCAAGGGGGAAGATAGACAAGACCCAATTCTTAAGGGAATCTTGGGGTAAGATCATCCTAGTTCAGATCTATATAGATGACATCATCTTTGGATCTACTGATAACAATCTCTACAAAAAGTTTGTTAAACTTATGCAGGGGAAGTTTGAGATGAGCAGCATGGGTGAACTAAAGTTCTTCTTGGGCCTCCAAGTAAGATAGACTGATGATGGCTAGTCAATATCCTAGTCTAAGCTCACTAGGGAGTTGATAAAGAAATTTGGCATGGAGAACTCCTCCACCATGAGAACTCCCATTGTGTCAAGTATGCCTGTTGGCAAATATGAGGTTGGGAAACCTGTTGATGAAACTTTATATAGAGGGATAATATGCTCCATTCTATATCTGACTGCAAGTAGGCCAGACATCATGTATGCTACATGTGTTTTTGCTTGGTATTAGGCTTGCCATAAAGAATCTCACTACTTTGTAGTTAAGAGAATCTTAAGGTATCTTAAGGGTACTCTAGATCTTCGCCTATGGTACCGTAGGAATGGGGAGTTTGAACTAACATGCTATTCAGATGCAGATTTTGCAGGCTGCAAAGAGGACAGGAGGAGCACATCTGGCACCTGTCAGTTTTTGGGAGGGAGACTGGTATCTTGGAGCTGCAAGAAACAAACTAGTGTCACAATATCAACTGTAGAGTCAGAGTGCATCTCAGCAGGTGGCTACTGTGCTCAGTTGTTGTGGATCCAGCACCAGCTTCAAGACTACAACCTCCAGATAAGCTGAACGCCTCTATTCTGTGATTATACTAGTACAATCTCAATTGCTAGGAATCCTGTCTCCCATAGAAGGACTAAGCACATAGATATTAAATATCATTTCATCAGGGAGCTTGTGGAATGTGAAGACATCACCCTTGAGTTTTTTCCAACAGACAAGCAAGTGGCTGACATATTCACTATGCCACTAGATGAAGCTAAGTTTAACACCTTCAAATTTAAGTTGGGTATGTTAAACTTAATACAGGTTCAGTTGCTTCTCATATGTTTGCAAGCTTTTTCATATTTTGCATATGGAGCTAATCTCTAGAGAAATGAGGGTTCTCTAATTGAGGGGGAGCATGTCCAGCACAACTCCAACAAATTTTCTACTATCTAATTGAGGGGGAGCAGATGACAAGATGATCAGATGAATCCTACCAGCTATTTGTTGGAGTCAAAAAGGGGGAGGAAAAGATGATCAAATGATTTGATTTATGTTTTAGCATTGTAACAGCAATTCAGGGGAAGCAAGTGTCGTGATATTCCACTTTGCAGGCTAGGAAGTATGGTAACTATAGATCACTTCTCAATTATATAGTTTTTATTCTTATTGCTGCATGGTGTTGTGTATCATTGAATCACTTAAGAGTTTTGACTTCCTCAAATTGGGGGAGATGGTTGGGTCCATTGCTGTCATAACCCGCATTTTCTCAACATCTAAGTTATATCAGTGTAAGAGAAAACACGCGTCGTGATGTCATGCCGTACAGTGGATAACTGCAGGTGCTCAGGCAAGACCACAAACTCTACAATTTATGTGAAATTCATAAGTTATTAAGTAAAACTCCAGTTTAAATTGGATGGATGTATCCCTCATCACAGTGGATGAACTTGTCCATGAATAAAAGTATAGTTATACGCTGTGGAAAAATACTTTTGGTTATTTTGATTAACATCCTACATGAGTATAAACATACCCAAAGGACAACTCATGGCATACAAGACTCTAGATTTATCATAAGTTTAGAAATAGTCTTTACATTAGCTAGAAAATAATATTTTAATTTTAGAAATATGAGATGTGTGAAGTACAAGTTGTAATTCTTTTATAATTGAAAATACCTAACATGCAATCTAGCATAAAACATTCCCAGAGAGCAGGTAAAAACAACCACAAAAGGCAAAACTAGAAACTTAGCAGAGTATTCAGCAATTCTAAAGAAAATCACCAGTGGGCATCAATAAACTGACACGAACCCACTGGTCAGTATGAGTGTCTGTACTGACAAGAAAGCAACCACAAACTACCTCTCAAGGTAGAGGAAACTGCAACAACATTGCAGTCTACTAGCCAACTCCAAACCTAGTAGTTTTACCGTCTACTGCTCAGAACATGAGACATTCAAAGAAAGAACACCTCAGCAAGAAAAATACAAGTGGCAGACAAAATTGTCAAAAAATGAGGAGTAGCAAGATTACTGCTCCCAAACCCGAATAGTTGTCAAAAGAAAACACAACAAACTATCTAGAGTATTAGAATAAAGAGTTAACTTATAAAGTTAAAAGGTAAAGAAATTTGCACCAAGTGCGAACGAAGTTATACTCCGAAAACAATCTGCGAGGAAAGGAAGAAATGTCATAAGATTAATCCATAGGAAACAAAAATGGGGCAAAGGCTCAATAAACACGTGAATCATTAACACCGTAACGCAACTGGATCTGAGTCGGGACCAAACCGGTTAAACCCGAACTAACAGACCCAAATATCTCAAATAAAACGGGACTACGGTGGTGGCCATCTGATCCAACCCAACCCAACAGCCCAAAAAAACGAGACCCAAATATGCCAGGGTGTAATGATTCACGAAACTAAGAAAAACAAACCAACTCTGTATCCAAATTCCCATAAACCCAAACACAACAATATTAGCAGAAAACCGACGATTCTAGCTCGGTAGGGCTAAGGCTTAGTGATACACGTCAAAACAGTGAAATAAGACAAGGCTAAGGAAAAAGCATCGAGTACAGTCGACGCCGCATCGAGTATAGTCGATGTAGCGTCGAGTGCAGTCGACGCACTCGATGCCATAACATAGCACACTCAATGGTTAAACACAACAACAAGAACAAACGATGGCGTTTAGTGAGTTTAGCTTACTCAATGCCTAAACACAGTGTGACGGTGTTGAACGAGTACAGCTCGCTCAACACTATCGATGCTTTTACTTAATCTTGCCGAAAAAAGTGACGGCAATACTATCAATGCTTTTACACTTAGGCTCGGAGATTCCTGATGGTGTCGAGTGTAAACAGCACAATCAACGCCGCATTAAGTGTATGCAACACACTCAACGCCTGCTAACTTAGCATCAAATACTGATGGCGTTGAGTGTAAGCATCATACTCAACATCGCGTTGAGTGCACTCAACACACTCAACGCTTTCTGACTTAGCATCAAATATTGATGGCGTTGAGTGTAAGCAGCACACTCAATGCCGCGTTAAGTGCACTCAACGCACTCAACGCTTTTACACATAGCATCACAGAACTAACAACAAGGCATTGTGTGTATTCATCACACTCAACGCTGCATTGAGTGCACTCAACGCACTCAATGCTTTTGTACTTGGGCTTGAAACTGGATTCAGTGCTATGGCTACACTCAATGCTTAAGGGCTAAACTCAATGCCTAAGGGTTATACTCAATGAATCTTGCTCCGTTCGACAAAATGGCCCAGCTCGACAAATTCCGTTCAACAAAATGGCTCAGATCGACGAACTTTGTTCAACAAAATTCCTCTGTTCGTCGAACTCCGTTCGACGAAATACCACTGTTCATCGAACTCCGTTAAACGAATTAGCTTCAGTTCGATGAATGCTGAACACTCCAAACCGACAAATACTACAAGAAACTAATACATTGAAACGTAAAACATTCTAAAACGTACTTCTCTATATCACCTTTCATTCCGAACCACCAGACAATCTGCTTTAAAACTTCATACATCTTAGTTGAACCTGGGTGGTAGGAAACACTAGAACCACGAGCCTCACTGCAAAACTTTGATCGAATATCTTCAACATTGGGGATGCAAAATCTACCGTGGTACTTCAAGGTACCCCCATCATCGATCGAAAAATCTACCAACTCTACTTTCTCAGTCCTCTTGTAAAGGTGCAACAACTCAGGGTCTTCCATCTAATGCAATCTTGTGAGTGCAATCCAAGAAGGCTCAGCTACCTCCAAACTACATGACGAGTTACAACTCCCAACAACAATACCCATCAAGAGAAATTCTTCTACCAGTGAATCCACAAAAAGATTAAAAACTTTCCACGTCTTTCTACCCAGAGCGTCAGCTACCATATTAGCTTTGCCCGGATGGTACTGGATCTCAACATCAAAATCAACAACATACCCTAACCATCTTTGTTGGGAACTATGTCCACATTAACCCAGATTTGTTGAAGTCACCCTGGAACTAAGATGAATTAGGTTGTATTTGATGCTTTGTTTGAGTTATGTGTTTGCAGGATTCCAATGGGAAATGTAGACCAATGTCAGTCTACAATTGGTCACCAAACACAATACCATACAGTGTAATTCCTCATTGTGTGTTCCAAAGTGTTGACTCATGTGTAGCCTCTCTATTGGGATACACTTAATACTCAAGCTATAGGACTGTGAAAAGACTTGATGCTGATTCCCCTCTAGTAGAAGAGAAATTGCTGACAGAAAATTTTTCCAAGTATTTCTCTCGAGTAGGTCCTTAACTACTCGAGTAGATTGCTTGAGAATTACTCGAGTAAAACGTTCTGCATACTCGAGTAAGAAAATCCTTCCTCTCGTGAAGTTAAGTAAAAAACTCGAGTAGTTCACTAACATACTCGAGTAGATTACATAACTACTCGAGTAGATCTCTCTTACTACTCGAGTTGCCCAGAATTCAGTTTCCAAGTTTCTCCAAGTAAATCACTCGAGTAGTACATGTCACATACTCGAGTAGATTATTTTGTCTCGAGTAGTTCATACTCGAGTAGTCCCAGATTTCTCTCTTTCAGAATTTTTCTAAGTCATTTACTCGAGTAGGTACTCTATATACTCGAGTAGGTCTCGACACTGTGTCGAATAACTCTCTTCTCCGTGTCGAGTAGTTTAGATATACTCGAGTAAGTCCTTCATATACTCGAGTAGATCTCTTTTATCTCGAGTAAGTCCTTCATATACTCGAGTAGATCTCTTCCACTCCTTCCTGAGAAACTTTTCTATATACTCGAGTAGATCTTCTAAGTACTCGAGTAGTTGATTATATGTACTCGAGTAGCTGCCATCAACCTACTCGAGTAGTCATGAATTATATACCCGAGTAATATTTCTTTGCTTACTCGAGTAGTCCTTGACCTACTCGAGTAGTTTTATACCTACTCGTGTATATGACTTCATTTTCTCTAAAATTTCTTCTAAGTCTAGATTTGACAGATTTTCAAATTCCGTGATATGATTTGTCCACGTGTACGTAATTAAAACCGATTATGACCGCTATTAGTACTCCTATAAAAGTTCTTGTCTAATTGACAAACCCTAATCAGAAAAACAAGCTATTCAAGAGAAAATCATTCTAAGTTTTGCAGCCGCCTCTTTCCAAAAAGAATCGTTGTTTCCTCTCTCTCTCTTCACGGAACGAAAGCCTCCGCCGCCGCTGTTCTTCTCCGGCAAGAGTTTCGATCTTCAGAGGAAATAGACTGAAAAAGCTCTCCAGATCGAGATCATTTTTCACATACTCATCATCTGTCCGATCCTGGAAGCAAGAAGTTCAGATCGAATGATTGCCGAGAATCCTTCTTCAACTTTTCTGATAAAGTTACACGCCAAGAAGAAGATTCCAGTTCCTATTTCATTTTCAGATCTGAACCAGACAATATTACTGGTTGTATTTTTCAATACTTGAATTTCATTTCTGTAGGAGAATTTTTCTCCGAGTGTAGGAGTTTTCCACTCCGAGTTTGTAGGAAGGTGTTTTTTCCGAGTTGTAGATCCAGTGGATTGGATTGAGATTGTAGGAACTTTGTTCCGAGGGTAGGATTGGTTTTCAATCCGAGATAGTGGAGTAGCCGAGTCTAGTTTATTGCTAAATCGGTGAGGGAAAGTGGATGTACCCAAGATCGGGGATCCACTATAAACCTTGTCTCGTTTGTGGTATTTTAGTAGATAGATCTGCGCTGTGTTCTGAGATTTTTTATTCCGCAAAAGACACACAACTCACCTATTCACCCCCTCTAGGTGATTTAGGTTAACAACTATTATCTTTCAATTGGTATCAGAGTGAGGTTGATCGTTAAAAGGTTAACACCTTGATTAGTTCCAGTATATAGTTGTTATTTGAGATCTATCTATCATGGACAAGGCAAAGGATTTCGCCAAGCTTCCCCTGTGCAACAAGAACAACTTTCCCATGTGGAAAGAAATGATCAAATTCTTTATGGAAGCTGTGGATCCAAGGATCTTCATGATAGTTGAAGAGGGTCCTTATATCCCTATGACTGTCTCCACTATAGATCCTACCAAGAAGGTTCCAAATAAGCAGATGGATTTAGACAAGGACGAGATTGCACTTGTCTCACTGGACAAGAAAGCTAAAAACATTATAGCAAGTGCAGTTGATGACTCAATGCTGCAGAACTTAATCCACTGCCAATCTGCAAAAGAGATGTGGCAGTCCTTGGTTACCTTAATGGAGGGAACAGAAGAAGTGAGGGATGATCGGAGATCCCTACTCAATCAGAAGTATGAAGCCTTCCGATAGGGAAGCAAAGAGACCATTGCTGATACATTTGAGAATGTTTTCAAGATAATGAATGGCTTAAGAGTCTATGACAGAGTATTCACTACTGGATAACTGAATGACAAGTTCCAGAGATCCCTGACCAAAGAATGGGACAACAAGGTCTGTGTCATCAGGGAGTTTGGGAAGCTGGCTGAGACAGACCCACAAAATCTCTTCGGGAAGCTTATGTCATATGAGCTTCAACTCAACACCAGGAAAGCTGAAGAAGAGAAGAGCAGGTCTGCTCTCAAAGAAAAGTCAGTTGCTCTAAAAGCATACACCTCCTGAAAGATAAAGGCTACCTCCCTTGCTCCAGCACCAGAGATTAGTGAAGATGAAGAAAATACTGAGCCTAGTACCTCAGGCTTTGAGCTATCAGAAGGAGAGTTCTCACTGCTCTCACGTCAGTGCAAGAAATTCTTGAACAAGAAAAAGCAATGGAAAGGCAAGGATGCCTCCTATAGAAGATCACGACACGATGGTGATCGACAAAGAAAAGGCTCAAGTAGCTATTACAGGTATTCCGCTAAACATAACAAATATGTTTTGACTGACATCATTTGCTATTGTTGTAATAAGCCAGGTCACGTCATCGCCGACTGCCCTCATAAGAAGAAGGAGGGTGGTAGAAGAGAAGAAAAGAAATCCTCACATAATAAGAAGAGGAAAGAGAAGAGCCTCATAGCCAAAAAGAGCAAGACTCTTAGTGACTACGACTCATCTGAGTCAAGTGAAGAAGAAGAAGCTTATTTTGGGCTAATGGCTCAAACAGATTATGATCAAGAGCCCTAGTTCACTGGGAAGGTAAACTCTCATACCCATCTTTCAGATTCTGAAGTCTCTGAGCATGATTGTGAGGATAGCTCCTCTGACAATGAGTCAGAACTAATGGCCCAGTACAAGGAGTAAATCATGGCTTACGACAAGTATCGTCGAGTCGTGAAGACTCAGGCTAAAGAGATCAAATCTCTAAAAGCCGAAGAAAGCATCTTGAGAGAGAAAGTCACAAAGGCTGACTCCCTCGAAGAAAACTTCAATAATGCTATTGAAGAATATAATAAGGCTCTTGAGCACCTTGACCTTAAGGAGAAGATCATCAAAAAGTTGGAAGCCCAACTTGCGGCTGAAAAGAAACTTGTTGAAAGTTTCTCGAGCCCAAAACAGTTCTTCCATTCGTTTCTGAATTCTCAGCAAAGGCCAAGGGAGCTGGACTAGGCCATGAAGAAGCTCCTAATAAATCCTCTAGGAGAAACAAGAATCAACGGAAGAATAAGGCCGCCAAAGAGGCCTTAGCCAAAGAGAAGGGGAAAGCCCCTCAAGATCAAACTACATTCAAGAAAGTCATCTTTCCATCAAATGAGTTTGATTTTGACTCATCCTACGGGCACTTTGCTAGGCCTACCCATGTAGAGCCAAAGTCCCGCTATCAAGGATGGGCTCGACCCCGAAACTTTGGCAAAAGTGTCTTTAAGGCACTTATGAAGAAGTTATTCTTCAGAGCTATGACCCTTTCAATCATGGGCATAACTTCAAGAAGGCACCAAAGACGAAACCTGTTGTAGAAAAGCCTATAAAGGAGAAGAAGCCATGTGATTGCCATCATCATGAGGCATCTTCCTCCAAGAATGCTGCCCGTGCTAGACCACAATTCGAAAAGGTCAAGCAGGAGACCATGAGGCAAAGATACAACAGATTTGACTGTTGGTGCTGTGGCAAGGTTGGTCACTTCGCCATAGATTGCTGGTTCAATCCCAGAAATGCTGCAACCCCTCATGTCAGCAATGTGAGAAGGACCGCTCATAATGCTAACACTCGTAGGGGTGCACTCTAACCCGAGACCAAGGACCCAAACATGTTTGGGTTCCTAAGGAAAACTGATTATGATTGCAGGTATGTCTAAAGGCCAACAAAACGCCTATCTGGTACTTGGACAGCAGATGCTCTCGGCATATGACCGGGACTAGAAGCCTCATTCAGAACTTTACTCCAGTCGTGAACGGACCAAAGGTCATCTTTGGAGGTTCAGACCGTAGAATCACTAGAGGCTATGGTATGATTACTAACGGCAATGTATCCTTCTTGGATGTGGCTTATGTCGAAGGATTGAAACACAATCTCATTAGCATAAGCCAACTCTGTGATAAAGGATACATAGTTGAATTCCATGTTCATAAGTGCATGATAAAATCCATTGACAATATGGAAACGATTCTATCCGGCACTCGAAGCAGGAATATTTTCTGTTTAAATTTTATTTGTATAGATTCCTCTACACCAGTATGTCTTTTAGCAAAAGATAGTGCGTCTCTTGGTGACCAATGACACAAGAGACTAGCACATATTAATTTCAAAACTATTAATAAATTATTTTCAATGAACTTAGTACGTGATGCCCCAAATATCAAGTGCGTCAAAGAGAGACCTTGTCATGCACGCGTAAAAGGCAAGCACACAAGGGCTACCTTTAAAAGCATTATTGGCAAAGACTCTAACAGATGTCTCCATCTATTGCACATGGACTTCTTTGGTCCACTTCAAATTAGAAGTTTGGGAGGTAAGGACTATACATTGGTAATTGTTGATGATTATTCGCAATTTGCGTGAGTGTTCTTTCTGAAACACAAGTCAGATACCTTTGACACCTTTACTAATTTTGCCAGGCAAGTCCAAAATGAATACAACTGCTTCATAGTCAAAATCAGAAGTGACAACGGAACAGAGTTCAAATATGGGGTCATGACAGAATTCTGTGAAAGCTTAGGTATCTTTCATGACTTTTCCTCTCCTCGTACTCCACAACAAAATGAAGTGGCTGAGAGAAGAAACAGAACACTCATAGAGGCCTGTAGGACTATGTTGAGTGATGCTTCACTTCCGGAGTACTTCTGGGCTGAAGCCGTCAACACTGCATGCCACGTGCAAAATTGAGCACTCATAAACAAAAACCACGATAAGACACCTTACGAACTTCTAAAAGGCAGGAAGTCAACCATCTCATACTTTAGAAACTTTGGCTGTAAATGCTTCGTACTCAATAATGGTAAGTATCATACCACCAAGTTCAGCGAAAGGAGTTTTGAAGGTATTTTCGTAGGTTATAGTAGCCATAGTAAGACATATAGAATATTTAATAGAAAAACCCTGGTGGTAGAAGAATCGATACATGTTGTATTTGATGAGACGAGCTTGCTGCAAATCAATCCGTCTATTGTGCTCATTGAAGATGCCGGTGAAAAGCTGAAAGAAACAAGCTTGGATGAACCGTCCGAAGACAAAGGCGAAAAGCTCATTAAGATCACCACTTCAACTCCTATTGGAGAGGATGATGATCACAATGAAGAAGTCATCCAAGATGAAGAAATCACTCCAGTGATTGAAGATAATCCAGATGCAAGAACTTTAGAGCTCAGACATCTAAAGGATCACCCCATGGAACAGATCATAGGAGATCCCCGGGACAGTGTCAGAACTGGAAGAGGTACAACTAACGAGAATCTTTATCTAAGTTTTCTCTCGCGGGTTGAACCAAAGAAGTTTGAGGAAGCAAACTCAGATGCATCGTGGATAATGACAATGGAAGAAGAGCTAAATCAGTTCAAGCACTGCAATGTATGGAAGCTTGTTCCAAGACCCAAAGGAAAGAACATCATTGGAACAAAATGGGTCTGCATGAACAAGATGGATGAAGACGGGACGATCATAAAGAACAAGGACGGACTCATCGCTAAAGGCTATCGTCAAGAAGAAGGAATCGACTTCGACCAGACATATGCTCCAGTGGCAAGGCTGGAGGAAAAAAGGTTGTTTGTAGCATATGCTGCACTCAAAGGATTTACCGTCTATCAGATGGACGTGAAGTCTGCCTTCCTAAATAGTAACATAAAGGAGGAAGTGTATGTGGAACAACCTCCAGGTTTCGTTGATCCTAACTTTCCTAATTATGTCTATTTCCTCCACAAGGACCTATATGGTCTAAAACAAGCTCCTAGAGCTTGGTATGAGACGTTGTCTAGCTTTCTACTTGAGAACAAGTTCACAAGGGGAAAGATAGACAAGACATTATTTCTTAGGGAAATAAAAGGGAAGATTTTGCTAGTGCAAATCTATGTCGACGACATTATTTTTGGCTCTACAGACGACAACTTCTGCAAAAAGTTCTCAAAACTTATGCAAAGGAAGTTTGAAATGAGCAGTATGGGCGAGCTGAATTATTTCTTAGGGCTTCAGGTGAAACAATCTGAAGATGGAATTTTCATCTCGCAGACCAAGTTCACCAAAAAGCTAATTAAGAAATTCGGAATGGAGAACGCAAACTCTATGAGGACTCCAATGGGTTCAACTATGTCTCTGGACAAGGATGAAAAAGGGAAACCTTTTGATGAAACCATGTACAGAAGCATAATTGGATCCCTGCTCTACCTTACTGCCAGTGGACCTGACATAATGTTTTCAACATGTGTCTGTGCTAGATTTCAGGTGAACTCTAAGGAATCTCATTACGCTGCTGCAAAACGGATTTTGAGATACCTTAAAGGTACACCAAATCTTGGCTTATGGTACACAAGAAGTAATGACAGCGAACTAATTGGGTTTTCAGATGCAGATTTTGCAGGCAGCAAACACAACCAGAAAAGCACTTCAGGGACTTGCCAATTCTTTGGAAGAAAGCTAATCTCCTGGAGTAGTAAGAAGCAGAACTGTATCGCAATCTCAACAGGCAAGTCAGAGTACATCTCTGCAGGCAGTTGCTGCGCACTGTTACTTTGGATAAGGAATCAATTCGAGGATTACAACATAAAGTTCAAGAATATCCCTCTATTTTGCGACTCTTCCAGCGCAATTGCAATAGCCAACAATCCAGTCTCACACAGCCAGACAAAGCATATCGAGCTAAGGTATCATCTCATCCAGGAGCATGTAGATCATGGGGACATAGATCTCCAATATGTCTCCACAGACAGGCAAGTTGCAGATATTTTCACAAAGCCGCTGGATGAGACCAAGTTCTCATTCTTCAAAACGGAACTTGGGATGCTCAATAAGGAAGACTAGAGCAGTTTTGATATCAAGGAAGCAAAGGAAATTAAAAGGTTAGTCAAAATCTGGTTTTTCAAAGTTGTCTTCCTTCTATGACTCGAGTAAAACCTGACCTACTCGAGTACTCAAAGTATATACTCGAGTACTCAACCGACCTACTCGAGTAGTCCTTTAACTTACTCAAGTCAGGCAATTAAGTACTCGTGTGGTACACTTCATCTACTCGAGTGAGTCAATTCTTCTACTCGAGTCATTGCAGATTCTTTAAACCTACTCGAGTACCTTCTTTAAACCTACTCGAGTACCTTCTTTAGACCTACTCGATTAACTCTTATAGACATACTCGAGTAACCCCCTATGTACTCGAGTACCTCTTTTCCCTCTCGTGTACATGCCTCTTGGCTTTCAAATTTTCCCGTGCCGCTTTACTATAAATTATTTTCTTCTAGATAATTAGACTTAAACCTAGGGTTTTATAAATTCGAAATTCCAAATTACTTCTACATGAAATCATTCCCAAGCACTCGAGTACCCGTCCTCCGCTTCATCTTCATTCGAGAAATTGCAGAGCCGCGACTATTCCTCTTCCCCCGAAAGAGTTTTTCCCACTTTCTGGATCATGGCTGCCGTCTCCAAGATTAGTGTAGGATCAGAACTTATTACCGCCGGGATTGCCGAGCTTTCAGACGACTTTCACAACCTGCTGATTCTGCTCGACACCGCAGGGTTATCCTTCATCCTGCAAGAACCCTGCCAGATTCTCTTCGCGTAAGTAGCCGAATTCTTCTCAAACCTGAAGGTCAAGCGTCATGGACATGTCTTGAAATCAAAAGTGAATGGTTTGCAAATTAAACTCAACAAGATCTCTGTCTCTCAGCTTCTCTGATTGCCGCTAGTCGACGATGAAGATCACTTAGATGCTGAAGACTATGACAGAACAGCCATATTCTGTGGCATTTTGGATGAAGCTCAGTAATTCAAAAGGTCAGACATGAACGCAGAAGAAAAATTTCTGGTTGATGTCATTGGGAAGATTTTACTGTGCAAGACCAATTCTATAAGAGACATTCCATCATATTTCTTCGACATAATGCAAGCCATTGTCTGCCGCAAGAAATTCTAATTTGGTATGCTGATTCTGGATAAAATCAAGGACAGTGTAAAATCCCCCAACTACGCCAGAATAATCTCTCTGCTCCTCCATGAAACAAATCATCAGGTATTCGACTTCTCCAAAGTGACCCCTCTTCATCACATGAAGAAGGTATCCATCTCTTCTATTCAGAGATGAGACCTCAAGCTGAAGAATCCTGCCCAAGCTGCAAAGATTTCAGAAGTTCCAGAGGTTCCAGCTCCAGAGGACAGGCCTCCATCTCCCTCTCCTCATCATGTGGCCAGCTCCTCTGGTGCACTAATTGAGGGGGAGCCTGCTCCTTCTATCCAAGTCAGGCAGCCCTCTCCTCAGCCAGCAATTTCTTCCCTACCTCATACTCCACAAAGTCCAGCCATTCCCTCAGATGAGATACCTCAAGATTCTCTTCTCTCAACAGCTGCTGCCATAGATGCTATGATTGCAGAGCTCTCTGAAGAAGTGATGCCTATTCCTCCCCTATCTCCTCCAGCTCCATCCTATGAATGTCACAAGGACTCAACTCCAGCATAGTCTCTTGTACATTCTCCAGCCAGGACTCCAGCCAAATTTCCAAATGCTCTCAAAGATCAGCAAGATACCATTCTTATTTCTGATGAGCCCTCCCCAGAGCTAGCAGAATCTCCTCTCACAAACCTAGATTTCTCTCTCCCTCAGGATACAGAAGAAGGGGTTGCTCTCATTCCTACCACAAGAGCTCACAGCTCTGTGATAATTGAAGAAATAGCCCCCTAGGTAACTCCTTCTCTTCCTTCTGTTGCTCCTTCATCTGCTGCTGCTGCTGCCTCTACCTCTCCAGATTTGCTGTCCCAAATCTCTTTCCTGCTGCAAGAACAAAGAAATTATTTTGATACTTCTCTAAAGATTGTAACTGACAAGGTAACTGCTCTCGAGACTGAGATGAGCAGAGGCTTTGCTGAAATTCAGCATAATACTGACAAGCTCAAGTATTTATTTCAACTTGGTGGCAAAGCCCTTGACCACACTATTACTAGTGTTGGAGAAGTTATGGAACAAGGTGTCACCCTTGCCTCTAATCAGATAGAGCTAGACAAGAGAAATGAAACCAACAAAGTGAAAATCTGTGACGAAGTTGGTCTTTTCAAAGAAGATACGATAGAGAGGTTATCGTTGAAATCAGATGTATGGGAAGCTCATGTGAAATCAGAAAGGGGGGAGGGATTGTTCAAAGAACTCAAAGAACAAGTAGAAAAATCAGCTGCTCAGAAATCAGATGTATGGGAAGCTCATGTGAAGACTGTAACGCCCCGAAACTCAAAGGAGCAAAGGGGGACGTTTTGGGCCAGTTTGGGTTCTGGCAGCAGGCACACGGCCTGGGACACGGGCGTGTCCCAGGGCGTGTCAAGCCTGTGTCGACACTCTGTCGGGAAGTCGACACTTTGGTCTCGACATTGTGTCGAGACTGGGCACACGGCCTGCGACACGGGCGTGTCGCAGTGCGTGTCGACCCGTGTCGACACTTAGCCATGAAGTCGACACTCTGCCTCGACGAAGTGTCGAGACATGGCACACAGCCTGCGACACGGGCATGTCGCAGGGCGTGTCGACCCGTGTCGACAGTCGTCCCGGGAAGTCGACAATTTGGTGTCGACAATGTGCCGAGACAAGGCACACGGCCTAGGACACGGGCGTGTCCAAGGCCGTGTCATCAGGTCGACGATCTTTTCTCGACGAAGTGTCGAGTGTCGAGACCGTGTACACGGCCTGGGGTCCAGGCGTGTTGAGGTGACACGGGTAAGGACACGGGCGTGTCCTAGAACCCGTGCAGTGCTCGGGTTGATTTTGGGGAAAAATGATGGGGTACACGGCCGGCCACACGGCCGTGTCAGGTGGAACACGGGCTTGTCAGCTCGAACACGGGCGTGTTCGATACCCGTGTGGGGTTCCAGGTGATTCAATTTTGGCGGCGAATGAGGCACACGGCCCTGGACACGGGCGTGTGCCAGGCCGTGTTCGGTCCAGATTGGGCATTTCAGTCCCGAATCAAATCCGTTCGTTTCCTTATTTTGAGATCCAACGGCTGGGAGTTGTTCCTGAAGGGATATACCCGGGATTGGACTTAGAAACCCTCACTTTTTCTTAAGTGTTATCTTTCTAAAGCCTTAGAGAGAGAGGAGAGCCAAGGGAGGAAGAAGGAGCTAGATCCCGCCACTGGAGGAGCTTCGAAGCTCCGAATCGCGAGCCGACTCCGGATCCACGGAGGCAAACCTAGTGCGGTCTTTTCATCCGATTACTTTTCAATGGCGCCAAAGAGGAACGCTAGGGTAACGATCCTCATCTTGAGCATGAGTAGCTCTCTTTCTTAGCATAGGAAGCCCGCTCTCGCGAGTTTGCGGAGAGTTGGAGGCGTTCCTTCGGGTAGATATGTGAAGTCCCCGTTGTTTAGAGTCCGTAAGCGAGAACGGACATAGGCATGATGTGTGAAGCCTACCCGGACATGTTGGTCTGGATCGGTGATGTTGCATTGCATAATGCCGGAGAAGACTCCGTGCTATTGGTTGTTTTTCGGGTTTTCTACGCGGTAGATTGCAGCAGGGAGCCTTGGGGACTAACCCAAAGGTGCACCCGGAAAACTGGGCGGATACGAGATCTTGCCAACTTGGTGGCTTGAGAGCCAACTTGAACATAACCGGGTTATGTGACTTGTGATGGAAATGGGACTCGGTGGAAGTTTGACCCGCGCAAATGGCTTAAATTGTCATTGCGATGTGAGCACGGGTTAGATGGAACCGTACCCGTTCTATGTCGTTCGGTTAAAGAGACCTAAAGGCACGTGGCACTTACCGTTGGCATAGATTAGGGTCTTCGGCGGTCAATGGCTTAAATTGTCGTGACCCAGGCCAGGAAGACAAATTGCTCATAGGTTTGGTCGTCCAAGTGGCGGTGGTGAGTCCGGAATGTCTATGGCTTTAGTTGACGTGACATGGACCGGTTTACCGAGAATGTGCCCTGAGAGCACGGGGCGTGTGGCCGTGTGAGCCAACGTCTATGATGAAATGGCTAGTTATATATTGCTCGCTTATGCTAATGAAATGCAGGGAAGGAGCATCGCCGCCCCGAGTTGGGGGCGGGATCGTTACAATTTGGTATCAGACTACTGGTTTTGGTCGGGCTTAAAGTGAATTCGTGGGCAAATGAATTCTTTTTAAGAGGTGGTGAGCACGTTGTGTGCGTCATCGTAATAACAGTAAAAAGAACCCATGAATGTCCACTTAGGAATGAAAATACTCGTGTTTGAGGAACCTGCGTGTTCCTATAATTGTTGTTTGCAATTTATTTGGTCGCTTAACGGTGTTTTGTACCACTATAGGTGACCAGAAGTGGTGTTGGGCCGTCAGAATGCCGAGTTTCTGAGGCTAGTAGTGCACCGGATGTTGCTCCTGCAACACCTCTGTCGGCTGAAAATATTCGATTGGTGGCTGAAGCGGTGTTGGCCGTGATAAATGCGCAGCCTGCAAGGCAAACGCAGCAGCCCGCTCCTGTGATGGAGCAAGAACCTCTTCAAGAGGTTGAGCCGAGGAGAGTGGAGCAAGTGGTTGTGGAACCGGTGGTGCCGAGGAGGGCAAGTGAGAGGCAGCTGAAGCATGTAATGAGCTTTAACCCTCCGTTATTCTTGGGGTTGGGAACCCCATCTCAGGCTGAAGACTGGCTCTCCAGGGTGAAGAGAGTCATGACAGCAACGGAGACGGAGGAGTGGCAAATGACCACCATCGCTACGTTCCTTTTGGACGGTGAAGCGAGGATGTGGTGGGAAGGATTGGAGCTGCACTTATTGAGAGGTAGGCAACTTGGTGATGTCTCGATGGAAGAGTTCTCGAGATTATTCTTGGCAAGATACCTCCCTTCTACTCAGAGGATTTCGATGGAGAACGAATTTCTAAAGTTGGTTCAGGGTGAGAAGAGCGTGGATGAATATCTCCATGAGTTCACTCGTTTAAGTCGATATGCTAGCTCCACCATAATGGATGAGGAGCGCAAGACTAATCGCTTCTAAGAAGGCTTGAGAGATGAGTTGAGATTACTACTCTCGGGGCCAATGACGCAGGGTTTCTTAACCTTGGTCAATACTGCCCGGTCCTTGGAGAAGGACATGAAGAATGTGCAAGCAAAGAAAGGCTTGGGTGATAGAAAATCTGAATTTAAAGTGCCGACTACTTCAAAGTCCGGTTATCGGAGGGCTTTCAAGAAGCATAGGACTTCGGGTCCAGCTCCTTCTGGTGCTTCTGGGGCGACTACGAGTCGGACCCCGGGCGCGTGTTTTACATGTGGAAAGACGGGGCACTTTGCCCGTGACTGTTGGAGCGGACGTCCTAAGTCCGAGAGAAAGTCGAGAGCTACTTATGAAGAGAATGGAAAGGCGGTGGAGTCGACCGCATCCCATTATGCTCCGGCCCAACCAAGGGTATACAATCTTGGCCAACAAGAGGCCATCAAACAAGCTGATGTGGTGGCAGGTACGGTTTAATTTATAGCAAGCCAATTTCTTTAAATACTTGTTATGCACATGTTACCTTACCACTACTTGTTTAGGATTTGTATTGATTTGCGAAAATCCGGCACGGGCACTCTTCGATACGGGAGCTTCACACTCCTTCTTGTCCGAAGGATTTATATCACGCATCGGAGTCCCTTCTTCGATGGCGACGGATAAGTTGGATGTGTTGTTGCCCAATGGGTGTTCGATGCGAGCGGATAGGATCTGCGATGTTAAGATTCGTATTGGGGAGCAGGAGTTCGACCTGCAGGCGTCTTTACTTCCGTTGGTGGAGTTCGACGTCATATTTGGCATGGACTGGCTCTCGGAGAAGCAGGCCCATATAGATTGCAGTAGCAAGGAAGTTAAGCTGGGAGCGAGTCGTGAGACGACTTTTACGGGCTTAAAGGGGTCGAGCAAGACGTTGATGTCTGCTCTTCAGGTGGTGAAGGCGGTTCGTGCCGGAGCAGAACTGTTCTTTACACTAGTGGAGGTTGCAAAGCTGAAGCCCGCGTTGGATTATATTTCAGTGGTATCGGAATACCCTGATGTGTTCCCCGCAGATCTTCCTGGAGCCCCGCCTCAGCGGGAGATAGATTTTACAATCGAGCTAGTGCCAGGTGCAAAGCCTGTGTCACGATCTCCTTATCGGCTAGCGCCTAAGGAAATGGCGGAGCTGAAAGTTCAACTGCAAGAGTTGTTGGAGCAAGGGTATGTGCGCCCGAGTTCTTCGCCTTGGAGCGCACCGATTCTCTTTGTTAAGAAGAAGGACGGAAGCTTGAGGCTATGTATTGATTATCGGGAGCTAAACAAGTTGACGGAGAAGAACAAGTACCCGATCCCCCAGATTGATGATCTTTTTGATCAGTTAGTCGGGTCGACGGTGTACTCAAAGTTAGATCTCAAGGCTGGGTACTATTAGCTACGAATAAGGGAGAGTGATATCCCAAAGACAGCGTTTAGTACGAGATACGGGCATTATGAGTTTACGGTCATGCCGTTTGGGCTAACTAATGCGCCGTCAGTGTTCATGGATTTGATGAACAGGACTTTCAGGGAGTACTTGGACCATTTCGTGATCGTCTTCATCGACGATATTTTGGTGTACTCGCAAAGTGAGGAAGATCACTTCAAGCATCTTCATTTGGTGTTGGAGACGCTAAGGAGAAATCAGTTGTATGCCAAGTTCTCGAAGTGCGAGTTTTGGCTATCCTCAGTGGCGTTCCTCGGGCATATAGTAAGTGGAGAGGGTATTGCTGTGGATCCGGCGAAGATTGTTACGATACGGGAGTGGCCTGAGCTTGTTACGGTAGCGGAAGTCCGGAGTTTTCTGGGGCTTGCCGGCTATTATAGGCGCTTCGTAGAGAACTTCTCGCGGATAGCGTTACCTCTCACTACATTGACGAGGAAGGAGCATAAGTTCGTTTGGACGCCGGAGTGCGCACGAGCTTTTGAGGAGTTGAAGTGTCGGTTGACCATGGCGCCTGTGCTGAGTTCGCCATGTGGGATCGAAGGCTATGAGATTTATAGCGATGCTTCAGGCAGCGGTTTGGGTTGCGTGCTACTGCAACACGAAAGTGTAATAGCTTATGGCTCGAGACAGCTGAAAGTGCATGAAAGGAATTATCCGGTCCATGACTTGGAGTTAGCGGCCGTGATTTTTGCCTTGAAGCTGTGGAGACACTACTTGTACGGTGTGAAGATTGATATCTACACCGATCGCAAGAGCCTGAAGTATCTTATAGATCAGAAGGATCTGAATATGCGGCAGCGTAGATGGATGGAGTTCCTGGGGGACTATACGTTCAAGATCCATTACGTGCCTGGTAAGGGGAATGCGGTTGCGGACGCGTTGAGTCGCCGAGCCCCAGCTCAAGCCAATTGGCTATCGGTGCATGATGAGCGGTTGGTGCGAGAGTTGGAGGCGTTGGAGATTGTCTGTGTGGACAGACAATCAGGTGCTGAAGCAGTTCTGAATTGGACTGAAGTCCAATATGACCTGGCTGATCGTATTCGGCAGGCTTTGGATATGGATGCTCATATGAAGCAGTTCATGGTAGAGGCTCTGGATGGGTCAAATTCCTAATTCGTCGTGGAGGATGGGTTGCTTTGGAAAGACGGTCGTTTGTGCGTCCCAAGTGTGGGCAATTTGCGGGTGGAGTTGTTGTACGAGGCACACCATACCAAGTACTCGATTCACCCGAGGAGCACGAAGATGTACCGTGATGTTAAGAAACTGTTTTGGTGGTCGGGTTTGAAAAAGGATGTGACGCTATACGTAGAGAAGTGCCAAACTTGCGCCTTGGTGAAGGCGGAGTGCCAAAAGCCGGGAGGATTTCTTAAGTCCTTGCCTATTCCGGAGTGGAAATTCGACGACATCTCTATGGACTTTGTGCACGGTTTTCCAAGGTCGCAAAAGGGGAACGACGCCATTTGGGTGGTCGTTGATCGATTAACGAAGGTGTCGCATTTTATTCCGCATAGGAAGGATGATCCGGTGGAGAAGTTGGCAAAACTTTATGTGGATAACATAGTACGGCTTCATGGTGTGCCCCGTAGCATCGTGAGTGACCGAGATGGGCGGTTCACGTCCAATGATTGGAGGCTTGTGCAGCAAATGTTGGGAACAAAGCTGAAATTCAGCACAGCCTTCCATCCGCAAACGGATGGGCAGACCGAGAGGGTCAATAGAACTATAGAAGACATGCTCCGCATGTGTGTCTTGGATTTCGGAAAGCAATGGGAAGACCACCTTTATTTGGTGGAGTTCGCATACAACAATAGCTACCAAGCGAGTATTCAGATGGCGCCTTTCGAGGCCCTATATGGTAGAAAATGTCGCACGCCGTTGTCTTGGTTAGAAACGGGTGAGTCAAGGTTGTATAAGCGCTCGGAAGTGGAGGGTGCTACTTCTTTGGTGTGAATCATTCGGGAGAGGTTGCTTATCGCTCAGGACCGGCAAGCAAAGTACTATAATGCCAAGCACAGGAACGTGGAGTTCGCTGTGGGCGATTATGTATACTTAAAGATCAAGCCGTTCAAGGGTGTCTCGCGGGTGCGGCGATTGAAAAAGCTAATCCCGAGGTACCTTGGACCGTTTGAGGTCCTGGAGCGAGTTGGTGAAGTGGCCTATCGATTGAAGCTCTCAGTGGAGCTTAGTGGTTTACACGATGTATTCCACATTTCGGTGCTTCGGAAGGCGGTGCAAGAGCCTACGCAAGTGATCGCGGTCGATCAAGTGCCGGTGGATAGTGGGCTAACGACAAAGGTCAAGCCCGTGCGGATTGAGGACTCGGAGGTCAAGCGGCTACGCAATAAAGAGATCAGGATGGTCAAGGTCCGGTGGGACAATTGCGGTCGTGAAGAGCTCTCTTGGGAGCAAGAGCAGACTATGCTTGACGAGTATCCGGAGTTGTTCTGCTCAGGTACAAATTTTGGTTTTGTACATGTCTTTCCTTTATATAATTTCGTGGACGAAATTCTTTTAAGAGGGGGAGAGTTGTAACGCCCCGAAACTCAAAGGAGCAAAGGGAGACATTTTGGGCGAGTTTGGGTTCTGGCAGCAGGCACACGGCCTGGGACACGGGCGTATCCCAGGGCGTGTCAAGCCTGTGTCAACACTCTGTCGGGAAGTCGACACTTTGGTCTCGACATTGTGTCGAGACTGGGCACACGGCCTGCGACACGGGCGTGTCGCAGGGCGTGTTGACCCGTGTCGACACTTAGCCGCGAAGTCGACACTCTGCCTCGACGAAGTGTCGAGACATGGCACACGGCCTGCGACACGGGCGTGTCGCAGGGCGTGTCGACCCGTGTCGACACTCGTCCCGGGAAGTCGACACTTTTGTGTCGACAATGTGCCGAGACAAGACACACGGCCTAGGACACGGGCGTGTCCAAGGCCGTGTCATCAGGTCGACGATCTTTGCTCGACGAAGTGTCGAGTGTCGAGACCGTGTACACGGCCTGGGGTCTAGGCGTGTTGAGGTGACACGGGTAAGGACACGGGCGTGTCCTAGAACCCGTGTAGTGCTCGGGTTGATTTTGGGGAAAAATGATGGGGTACACGGCCGGCCACACGGCCGTGTCAGGTGGAACACGGGCGTGTCAGCTCGAATACGGGCGTGTTCGATACCCGTGTGGGGTTCCAGGTGATTCAATTTTGGCGGCGAATGAGGCACACGGCCCGGGACACGGGCGTGTGCCAGGCCGTGTTCGGTCCAGATTGGGCATTTCAGTCCCGAATCAAAGCCGTTCGTTTCCTTATTTTGAGATCCAACGGCTGGGGGTTGTTCCTGAAGGGATATACACAGGATTGGACTTAGAAACCCTCACTTTTTCTTAAGTGTTATCTTTCTAAAGCCTTAGAGAGAGAGGAGAGCCAAGGGAGGAAGAAGGAGCTAGATCCCGCCATTGGAGGAGCTTCGAGCTCCGAATCGCGAGCCGACTCCGGATCCACGGAGGCAAAGCTAGTGCGGTGCTTTTCATCTGATTACTTTTCAATGGTGCCAAAGAGGAATGCTAGGGTAACGATCCTGATCTTGAGCATGAGTAGCTCTCTTTCTTAGCATAGGAAGCTCGCTCTCGCGAGTTTGCGGAGAGTTGGAGGCATTCCTTAGGGTAGATATGTGAAGTCCCCGTTGTTTAGAGTCCGTAAGCGAGAACGGACATAGGCATGATGTGTGAAGCCTACCCGGAAATGTTGGTCTGGATCGGTGATGTTGCATTGCATAATGCCGGAGAAGACTCCGTGCTATTGGTTGTTTTTCGGGTTTTCTACGCGGTAGATTGCAGCAGGGAGCCTTGGGGACTAACCCAAAGGTGCACCCGAAAAACTGGGCGTGTTAACCCCTCAGTCCGCAACGTACTGCAAGACTCCAAAACCCCCCATTCAGCAGGCGCGGACAGGATTTGTCCAGTCCGCCCAGTCCGGCACTGTCACCAGTCGGGCGCCAAGGGTGATACCCCAGCAGCGGATGCAAAGTCCAGTCCGCTCAGTCCGCCGGCGCGTTGGGCAAGTCTCCAACGGCGGACGCAGTATCTCGTCCGCCCAGGCCGCCGCCCTCCAGTGGGCGCGCCCAGCAGCAGTGGAAGCCCCAGCTCGCGAGCCCAGTCCGCCACTTCTGTGCGGACTGGCGTGTTCTTTCTTTTTGCTTCCCGTCACCGCTGCCCGGTTCTCCTGTACCCCGGGCACCAGGTTATTTTAGCCCTGCCCGTTTGGGCAAGCCCCCTATCCTATAAATAGGGGGGAGGTGGTGCACTCAAGGCACGCTGACTCGGACCCAGGAACCTACTTGTTACAGGCTGCGGACTCGAATCCTGTGCCTTGCGGACTCCCCCTTGCTCTGCTTCCCTTTGTCTTTTCCTTTCACTTGTAACCCAATCCTTCTTCAATCAAGGGAAAGCCCGTCGCAAGAGAGGCATTCAGGCAGCGACGGGCGAAGTCTGTTGTTGTCGTGGTTCACGGCCCTGCTCCTCTTTCAGATCTCATCCGCTTAGTAGATCGCTACTCGCAGTCTCCCTTTTTCCCCTTTTGTTCGAACAGTTAGCTGGTTATGCTCGACCCCCCTTGTGTTTTTGTGCATCAACAGTTAACACACGACCTTCAGATCGAGTAGTGTTTTGAAATCAGCGGACACAAGATGTCAGCCCGCAGAGCCCGCTCTTCAGACCGCTCCAGCTCTTCAGAAGACTCCCTTTGGGACGCGATTGAACAAGCTCGCCTTGAGGCCGAGCAGTCTCGCCGGCAGACCGACCAGCGTCTTGATACAATCAGCCAAGCTCTGCTTGCTTTGGCCCAGCGGCTTGCTCCTCAGGCCGCAGCGGACCCAGCGAACTCGGCCGTCCGCCAGACCCCAGCTCGCCGAACTCCGCTTCGGCAGTCGCCAGAAACTCCTCGGAACCCTGCTCAGACCGCAGCTCCTCTGCGCCCTCAAGAGGAAGAGTTTGCTTTCAGAGAGTTCTTCAGAGAAGATGCTAGGGGCACTCCTGCCCGCCAACTTCACTTTGCTGATCGCCAGTCCGCCGAGCCCGCGGACTCCTCGGCTCCAGTCCTCCCTTTCTATCCTGCAGAATTTGACACCCCGTCTCCCTTTGTTGACCGAATTCGATGGGAATCAGCTCCGAGCAACTTCAGGGAGCCTCGCATCCCTTCCTATTCGGTAACGACAGATCCTGTTTCTCATCTCCAGGCATTTGAGGGGGCAGTAGCTTTGAGATGCCTCACAGATGCCATCAAGTGTAAATTGCTGGTTACCACTCTCGAAGGGCAAGCGAGAGAATGGTTCTATGAGCTGCCTTCGGGCACTATTTCTTCTTTTGCAGAGCTCCGTAGCCAGTTACTGCTGAGGTTTGCTACCTCAAGGAAGAGGAAGAATGGGCCAGCTGCCCTATTCGAGATCAAGCAGAGGGATAACGAATCGGTAGCACGATTCGTTGATCGCTTTCAAAGAGAAATTCAGGGGGTGAGGAATGTGAACCCCGACTATTACAAACTTGCCTTGATCCACGGCCTCCGGGAGGGCCCTCTGAAGTTTAAGGCGACGACCAAGGCACCCGAGACCTATCAGGAGTTGATCGCCATGGTCAACCGCTTCATAGAAGGGGAAAATGCCAATCCGACCTATGTTTCATCCCTGACAGCTAAGGCTGAAGGAGGGGATGCCTCCGCTTCTTCTTCTCGTGGCAGGCCCCCTCGTCCAGACTTCCAGCCTCCGTCTCAAAGAGGCAGAAACTTCCGCAACAAAAAACCTTTCCAAGGCCATCAACAGTTTCACGAGCAGAGACTGCCGTTGGCCGCCGCTCCCGCAGTTCCTTTGCAAGCTCTTCCCATCCTCCAGCAGGCAGCCTTGCCTGCCCCGTGCCAATATGATGAAAGTCCCATGGAGGACCCTGCAGATCTGGACCTTGACGAAGTCATCCAGATCCTGCAAAGATCAGGAGAGAGGAGGCAAGGGCCTCAGAAGATGTGGAAGCCGAGGGATAATTCACAATTCTGCCAATTCCACAAGGAAAAGGGCCATCTGACTGAGGACTGCAAGGTCCTTCGTGCGCTGATAGAGAAGTTGCTTGCCGAGGGCAAGATTGACCTGACCAAGAAGGATTCTCCTTCCTCTTCAAAGCCATCCACCTCGAAAGGCAAAGAGGTAGCTGAGGCCTACCAGGAGTGTGTAGATGTGGAGGATGAAGGCCGTCTGGGGCCGATCAACGTCCCAGTGGAATGCTTTGATGAAGACGATGAGGGAGTTCTGGGACGGCTCTTCTTCATCCATGGTGGAGCAGGGACCGAGTCCACCAGGAAGTCATCAATTTCAAGGGTCACCCAGGCGGAGGTGGCCTCTTCTTCCGTTGCTCCCCCGAGAGAAGTCGTCACTTTTGGTCCGGAAGTTCTGCCTCAAACAGCCAATCCATTTGACGATGCTGTTGTGATCAAGGCTGTGCTTGGGGACTTCACAGTGGACAGAATTCTTGTTGATACGGGCAGTTCAGTCAACCTCCTCTTCAAGTCTACCTTCGAGGACCTGAGGACCGGAAAGCCTCTGCTTTCCACTGAGAGGCCACTCTATGGATTCTCAGGAGAGAGGAAAGAGGTGGAGGGCAGCGTCACCTTGCCAGTGAAGCTTGGAGGGGCAATAAAGCAGATACAGTTCATAGTGGTCGACGCCCCCAGCAGCTACCATGCCATCTTCGGCAGGCCCCTGTTGAACAAGTATCAAACAGTAATTTCCACTTATCACCTCGCCATCAAGTTCTTTGCCGATGGGAGGATGTGCCGGGTCAGGAGCGACCCAAGGAGAGCAAGGGAGTGCTACGTTCGCACTGTCAACATGGTTGAAGCTTCCCTTGCTCCAGCAGAGGCTGCAGAAGCCTCTTCCAGTTCGAAAGTTGCTGCTGATGAAGGTGCTCACCTGGAACCTGCCCAGGTGACGCAAGGAGTCCCCATTGCTGAAGGGGAGGAGAGGAAACTCTCCATCAACTCGGAGCTTCCTGAAGATCAAAAGGCTGAGTTGATTTCCTGCCTGCTGAAGAACCTGGATGTCTTTGCCTGGTCAGCAGAAGACATGCCGGGGGTGGATCCTGATGTAGCTTGCCACCATCTGAATGTTGATCCCAGCTGCAAGCCCATCCAACAGAAGAAGAGTGACGTGGCAACAAAGCTTGCAGAACCAATAAGGGAGGAGGTTGCGAAACTCCTCAAGGCGAATTTTATTAAAGAAGTGCAATATCCCACCTGGATTTCAAATGTTGTAATGGTTAAAAAACCAGGGGGAAAGTGGCGAATGTGTGTAGACTTTACAAAACTTAATAAAGCATGTCCTAAAGATTGCTACCCCCTGCCTCGGATACATTCTTTAGTTGATTCCGCGGTAGGATACTCTTGCATGAGTTTTTTAGATGCGTTTTCTGGTTATCACCAGATAAGAATGCATAAACCCGACGCTCCTCACACGTCGTTCATAACTAACGATGGATGTTATTGCTATCTTGTCATGCCCTTTGGGCTTAAGAATGCTGGCGCGACCTATCAACGGATGATGGACCGTGTGTTTAACCATCAAAAAGGAAGAAACCTAGAAGTGTATGTAGACGATCTTTTGATTAAGAGTAAATCGTTTTCGCTGCACTTGCTAGATCTAGCAGAGACGTTCGCTACTCTGCGTAGATACAAGATGAAGCTCAATCCTTTGAAGTGTACTTTTGGAGCGAGTAAGGGGAAATTTTTTGGTCATCTCCTTACTCCGGAGGGACTTGCCCCCAATCCTGACAAGGTAAAAGCTATTCTTGAAATGCCTACCCCTCGTTCACCAAAGGAAGTTCAGCAGTTAGGGGGAAGGCTAGCAGGTCTTGCAAGATTTCTTTCTCGTGTTGGAGATAGGAGTGCCCCCTTCTTTAAGACTCTCCGACGTGCATCCAAGTTTGAGTGGACAGAAGAGTGCTCCCATGCTTTTGAACAGTTAAAGATGCAGCTTACCTCATCGCCTCTGCTTCAGAGTCCCCGGCCAGGAGAGGTTCTTTTCTTGTACCTAGGGGTTGGCCCTGAGGCTGTCAGCTCCATTCTTCTCCGGGAAGAGAGCAGAAGACAATTCCCAATCTACTATGTCAGCCATATTCTGAAGAGTGCAGAGACGCGGTATCCGATCTTGGAGAAGTTAGCCTTGGCACTGGTCATGTCAGCTCGCAGGCTTCGCCCGTACTTCCAGGCACATTCAATTCAAGTTGTCACCGATCAGCCTTTGAAAGGTGTGTTGGAAAAGCCCGAGCATTCCGACAGACTAGCTAAGTGGGCAATAGAGCTAAGTGAATTTGAAATTTCTTATGTGCCCAAGACAGCCATCAAAGCTCAAGTCCTAGCAGATTTTCTGATTGACATGCCAGAGTCCAGTTCTGATCAGACAGAAAGGTCACCTTTGGCTTGGACCATCTATGTTGATGGTGCCTCAGGCAGAAGTTCTTCTGGAGCAGGAGTGGTTATTATCAATCCAAATGGAGTCAGGTTGGAGCAAGCCATCAAGTTTTACTTTCCAGTAACAAACAACCAGGCCGAATATGAATCTCTGCTAGCAGGTTTGAGGCTTGCAAGAGAATTAGGAATCGATCATGTCCACATCAAAACTGATTCTCTTGTAATGGCGTCGCAAGTCCTCGGCAACTTCGAAGCAAGGGAGCCAGTCTTGAAAAAGTATCTAGCTCTTGTGAAAATAGAAATCGGCAGGTTTAAAAGCTTCACCATCGAACATATCCCCAGAACAGAGAATGAGGAGGCCGATTTTCTCTCTAAGCATGGGATGCCTCCAGGAGGCACAACTTCCGAACTCTTCCGCCCGGCAGTGGGGGAAGGAGATTTGATGCAAGTAGATCAACGCGCCTCTTGGATGGACCCATTCATCCTATATTTGTCAACAGGAAGTTATCATCATACAGTTAGAGACAAGAAGAAGTTCAGAATAAAAGCAGCTCACTACTTTCTAGTGGCGGGAATCCTTTATAGAAAGACCTTCCTCTCAACCATGGCCCGATGTGTTTCAGAAGAAGAAGCTCACACCGTTTTGCAAGAAGTTCATTCAGGAGAGTGTGGAAGTCACTCTGGAGCAAGAACTCTTGAAAGACGAGTCCTGCGGCAAGGGTATTTCTGGCCCACAATGAAGAAAGACTCGGAGATCTATGCCAGAAGGTGTGTTCAATGCCAGAAGTTTGCTCCGCTTCAGCACCAAGCAGCTCAGTCCCTCAGGTCGATTGTAACTCCTTGGCCCTTTGCGGTTTGGGGAATGGATCTCATTGGTCCTTTTCCCTTGGCAAGCGGGCAACGGCGTTTTATCATCGTAATGATCGACTATTTCAGCAAGTGGATCGAAGCCAAGGCATTGGCCAAGACAATGACTCAGATCGTCTAGAACTTCATTTGGAGAGAAATTGTATGCCGGCACGGGATACCAATGGCAATAATCACTGACAATGGGCCGCAGTTCAACAACTCAGAGATGATAGATTTTTGCAGGCAGATCGGAACAGAGCTGCGTTTTGCATCAGTTCATCATCCCAGAAGCAATGGCCAGGTAGAAGCTGCCAACAAGCAGATCCTTAACTTGCTCAAGAAGAAAGTGCAGAATCTTAAAGGCAGTTGGGCTGATCAGCTTCCTTCAGTCCTCTGGTCCCTCAGGACAACGCCATCATCCGCAACCGGGGAGACTCCGTTCAAACTCTCTCATGGCTCAGAGGCGCTCATCCCGATTGAGTTTGAAGTCCCGTCACCCAGAGTGCTGCTTGCAAGAGAAGGTGTTGATGATTGGGCTGAGTTGAATAATGAGGAGATGAGGTTCAGCTTGGAACACATCGAGGAAGTCAGAGATCAAGCGGCTATAAGGCAGGAAGAGGTCAAGAGAAGGATGGCCCGTTATTTCGATCAGAATATAAGGATCAAACACTTCCAAGTGGGAGATCTAGTTCTAAAGAAGGTCGATGCTGCTGCAAGAGCTGGTTCAGTTGGAAAGCTTAATCCAAATTGGGCCGGCCCTTTTGTCGTCAAAGAAGCATTAAAGAGCGGCGCTTATCGCTTGCAGACATACGAAGGAGAGGATATACCGCACACGTGGAGTGGGGATGACCTCAAGCGGTTCTATTCTTAAAACCTCCTTCTACTTTCTGTATTCTCTTCAAAAATTGTTATGAATAGAAACTGCTTGCTAACACTTCTTCGAGTGTTTTGTTGTAATCATAACAGATAAGGCGCTAAGAGAGATTTCAAAAACGGTTCTACACCCGAACCCCCTTTTTCTTTCTTATGCTTTCTTTGCAAATGCATTTTCTTAATCAAAGAATCCGTACTAACACCTTTTTCTAGTGTTTTCTCTCACTCCCAAAGACCTATAACGGTTCCCTGATACCAGGAGACATCGCCGAGTTCAGCTAGACCTCCCCTAGAGCCGTTGTCATTAGCGTAACACCACGAAGACCACGTGTTGCGGGGAGATTTCGCACCGTGTAGTGGGAGCTTGCAGGCTCTAGCGCGGTTGGATTCTGGACTTCGGATCCCGGCAGGTACCTGACCCCACCCTTGCATTATGGAGGGCAAGGTGGGTGTAAAGCTCTACCACGCCGCTTTAGGGATATTGTTACAACTTCGATGATCGCGTGAGGAAAGTATGCCGTTCCGGCTCACCTGCCCGCGGGTCATCTTAGCTTGTAACTCTCGAACACTCCATGGTACCCTCAAGCAGTGCCTACAGGAGACCCACAGCTTAGACTGTACTCGAGGCAAGAGGGCAGGGAACCGTTCCGCCAAGTGGGCATCTTGCTCTTCGCAGGGAATTATTTGGGTTGATTCTATAGCTTGTAGCCCGGTGAGGAAAGTATGCCGCTCTGGCTCACCTGCCCACCTGGTCGCGAGTTATAGGTCATTTCTGTTGTTAGCGGACTGCTTTTCTCTGTCCGCAGAGTCCTCTTATTTGGGTTGATTCTATAGCTTGTAGCCCGGTGAGGAAAGTATGCCGCTCTGGCTCACCTGCCCACCTGGTCGCGAGTTATAGGTCATTTCTGTTGTTAGCGGACTGCTTTTCTCTGTCCGCAGAGTCCGCTTATTTGGGTTGATTCTATAGCTTGTAGCCCGGTGAGGAAAGTATGCCGCTCTGGCTCACCTGCCCACCTGGTCGCGAGTTATAGGTCATTTCTGTTGTTAGCGGACTGCTTTTCTCTGTCCGCAGAGTCCGCTTATTTGGGTTGATTCTATAGCTTGTAGCCCGGTGAGGAAAGTATGCCGCTCAGGCTCACCTGCCCACCTGGTCGCAAGCTATAGATCATTTCTATCTTTGGCGGACTGGATTCGTTATCCGCACAGTTTGGAACTTGGGATTACAAGCCGGTTATCTTTAGCGGACTGATTTTCTCTATCCGGTCAGTCCGCCGACTTGGGTTGATCTTATAGCTTGTAGCCCGGTGAGGAAAGTATGCCGCTCAGGCTCACCTGCCCACCTGGTCGCAAGCTATAGATCATTTCTATTATGAGCGGATTGATTTTCTGTATCCGCTCAGCCCGCAGGGTACATATTCAAGTTTACATTCCTGTTATAAGCGGATTGACCTCCTATATCCGCTCAGTTCGCAGAATGATTTTCAAGTTATATAAGTTTAACGATCTCCTATTGTGAGCGGATTGGTGTTCTGTATCCGCTCAGTCCGTAGAATGATTCTCGCATTATTTGATAAGTTAATGTGCTTTTATATTATGTGCGGTCTGGCTTGCGGACTACAGCTATAACTCTAAGTACCCTAGGCATTGTTACCAACTGGCTGTTCTCCAAGGCAGATACTGAATGAGTGCCTGTCTATTTCTTAAATCAGCAAGATTCGTTAAATGATGTGATGAGCGGACCGTAACTTAAACTCAACAGGGCCCGCCTGACAAAATTCTTCTTTATTGATTAATCAATGCATCGTGCGGACTGCTTAGTATCGGTGCGGCGAGCGTGGAAAAAAGAGCATTGCAGAAAGCACACATGCTAAAAAATATCCTTTTCTATTTCGTCAAAAAATTTTTTTTACATCGTTCAATATGTCCGGCGGACTGCAATCTTGCGTCCGCCACTTTTTACAAGAAACAAAAATTACAAAATGTATACATATGCAATGATCAATCAGTCCGCTGTCTCTTCTCAGGAGGTGCAGGGCTGTCACCGATAATGTCGACATCTGGAGAATAGCCCCCCGAGCTGCTCCCACTGCTACCTGATCCTGTACTAGTGGCGGACCCGCTCTGCGAGCTCCCAGTAGCAGAGGAAGATGCAGAGTTGTCGGACTCGGCGGACAGCTCTTCTCCTTGTCGGCTCGATGCAGCATCGTCCGCATTCTCCCTTACACCTTGCTCTTGGCCCTGCGAGCCTCCGTCTCCTTTTTCTTCTTCTTCTTCTTCTTCGTCGTCTTCATCCTCATCTTCGCCGTCCTCAATGACATCCTTTCCTTTTCTAGCTCTCTCCATCGCTGCGACCTGAGGGCCCAGCTCCGGGAAGATCTCCAGAAAAGGGACGCTCTCCACTCCTTCCTTCATGAGGCCGTCGCGGGCAAGTCGCTCCACAGCAACCTCAACAGTCTCCATCACAAAAGGGAGCGTGGCGGCCTGGAATTTATTATTCTCCAAGTCATAGGCGACCTGCAAAAGCAAGATTGCAAACGATCAGACAGATCGCGGCGAATACCAAATCTAGATCGCGGCGAATTCAACTCACCGCCAGCTCCTCTCTTTTCCGGACATTCCTTTCTCCCAGCCGCGCGTTCCTTTCCCTCAGCGCTTTGTTATCTTTCTGAAGCTGTTCACTTTGCCTCAACAGGTCTCTGGCCATAGTGGCAACATAATGATTCGTCACCGCGCTGTTCGCAGAGGCCTGAGAGGCCAGCAGAGGGAGGTCGGCGGCGGACACCTTCTTCAGTTCGCTCAAGTTGCGCTTTCCGTAGAGAGTGGAGAGCGCAACATGGGCGTGGCGCGTTATCCGCGGACTCCTCCACGAGGGAAGTGCGGTGGATAAACGGACATGCTTCTCCTTGCTGTGCCAATGGACCATAGGGTTCCCCCTAAGGTCCCTCTGACTGATGCCAAAGCCGGTTATGGAGAAGCTTTCGGAGGAAGAGTAGCCCGCTGCGGGATCCCCTTCCTCCTTCCTCTTTCTGGCTACTGCTTCCTTCTTCTCCCTTTGAGTAGGAGTAAAGCCGCTGGGTGTCTGCGGCAGGTTGGCGGGCACCGCCAAGGTCGCTGCAAAAAGAGAACCGGTTAAAAAAGCATGGTCGCGGCGGATACAAATGCTGAATCCGCTAAGATACTTACTGTCCTCAGGCGTGACGTCCGCTAAGCTCGCTAGCAGCGGAAGGTAGTGCTCAATATCAAGCCTGGCGTTGGCCAGGAACTCGACAATTGCGGACTCCAAGTCGTCCAGCTGCACGTTTTTGAAAGTGGAGTCCGCGCGCACCTGCGGATAAGTGTGCGCGAACCCGAGGTCGCCCTCAAAGATTAAGAACCTTGAGGTCCAGTTGTGGATCTTGTTTGGAAGACCCACTACTTTCATCCCCCTGCAATAGAAATAAATTACACCCTTGTAGGGGCGGCCTCCGGAGGCAGTTATGGACCGGACAGAGAATATTTTGCGGAAGATGTTCATTGAGAAGGCAATCCTTTCAGATCGCAGGTAAGAGAGGAAGCTGCAGATCGCAGCGACGGTATTCGGCGCGAGCTGGCCGGGCACCATCCCGTAGTGCTCGAAAATTGCGGCGAGCTCCCATAAGAGCGGGAACTGGAATCCGCTGTCGAAGTGGTCAACTGGAATGGCGATCTGGGTCGCCGTCGAGAAGTTCAATCTTTCCTGGTGTGCGGGTAGGCGGACAAGAATGTTGGAGTCCGCCATCTTCTTTTCAACAAAGGCCACCAGGTCAGCCTCTTTTAAAGTACACTTTCTGTGGTCGGCAGAGTGAAAGGCGACTGCAGCATCAGTACGCGCGGACACCATGTTGCAGGCCGCAGGGTTTCGTTTACTTCAGAAATTTCCTACAAAGAGAAGGCAGAAGGCAGTATTTATAGATAAAATTTCTGACAGCTTTTTGGCCAGTCCGCGCAGGTCGCATATTCAATCCGCACAGTCCGCAAAACGTTAAAAAGCAGCCAAATAAATAGCGCGGATATAAAAGACAAATTAACATTCCAAAAGAGATTCAAGGCCAAGTCGTGGCCGTCGCAGTTCCCTATCCGCTCAGATCGCGAATTTTCCCACCTGCAGGTTAACAAGAAGCGGACACAGCGCTAGTCCGCACAGTCCGCCACAGATCAAGCCAAGGTTTATTATAAAATAAGCGGATTTATAATCTGCGTCCGCATAGATCGCGATAAAGGTTTAACCAATCACATCACAGCAATATTTAAAACAATTATACAGAAGTATACATTCAACATAAAAAATGAGCACCGCGGACTCAGCGGTCTCTATTTTCAGTTCGCTTCTCTGCCCTATCCCGGCATAGATGAGCCGCCTGATCGCTTATCTGAAGGATTTCACTATATACGCGGCAGAGATGATGATGAATGACGTTTATAGTCCGGTGCATATGGGCAGCTTCCCGGTCTACCCGGCTGAGAGGCACCATTGGCTCCGCCGCCGGCCTCTGCTCCTCATCCGCGGGCTGCTGGCCACCTGCCGGTGCCGCGATCTCAGGAGGAACGCGATCTGACGCCCGCGGCCTCTGCTCAGCGACCTCAGCAGTCCGCTTCTCCTTTCCTTCGCGAGCCGACGCCAAGTGCTTGCCTCTGTAGTATCGGACGTCATCCGCGAGCCTTTTCTTTTCCCTTTCAGACCTCTCCAGCGCCTGCGAGATGCTGGCGACCTGGTCTTTGAGGGCCTTCTCGCGTTCTGCGAACGCTTTCTCGCGCGCCGCGGACGCCCTCTCGCGCTCCGCCGCTTTCTCTAACTCTGCTTTGACACACTGCATTTCAGCTTCAAATTTCTTCTCTAACTCTTTTATCATATTCAGGCTGGGTGGCTCGTCTTCCGCGGGTTCCATATTTGAGACCGCGTCAGCACCGGGGTTCGGCGTGACTGTGATCTCGCCACTCTCGGTAGAGTCCGGCGGCGACTTCCCACCTGCAACAAACAAAGTCAACTCCACATTCAAAGGCAGCTCGCGGCGGACACGAAGAAAGGATGAAAAATCACTTTGAGACATAGCAGCAGCGAGTCGCCGACTGTCAAAGAAGATTGGACGCCTTGCCCGCTCCGGGTCAAAGACGCTTAATCGCTTCCTCCATTAGCGGTGGACCTTAGCTCTTTTCTCAGCAGCAGAGCGCGTCGACACTACAATATCGTCCGTCTCCGTGATGATCTTTATGGGCTTCGATTTTCGCGGCGGCGACCTGTAAAGCCACTTGCGCTGAAAATATTTAGGCGCAGGTTGAACTTTACCTGACCGCAGCAGCTCCGCGGCAATCCGCAGATCCTCAGCAGCTTTGTCCGCGGCGATCTGCTTCGAGGCCGCCCCGACTGCAGGAACATGAGCAACGATTTGCTTCTTTTGCTCCGCTATCTTCTCCCTCAGCCTCTCCCTCTCCTCTTCCTCCGCAGCGGACATAGATGGGAGTTCGTCGCCCTTGTCTCCAGCGGTCTCCGCCTCGTTTTGCTGCAGCACAACCAGCAAGGAGTCCTGGATTAAGTCAAGTTGGTCGACGTCTATGGAATCAAAATCTCATCCGTGGAAAGACTGACCGTGGAAAGAGAATTATCCCCCGGATTTGGGCCTCCGGTGTTATCAGGTCGCTGTCGGGGACTTCTTTGTCGCGCGGCCTGTGTTGCAAGTCCGCCTCCCGGTCCGCTTGGAGATATTCTTCTCCTTCATAGCGCGCAGCTTCTTCTCCACCCGCTCAGCGACGGTCGCTCCGCTCCTCTTCCTCTTCTTCCTCTTGGCTGTCTTCTCAGCAGGATCCGCGGCGGATCCCAAAGTCTGGTCTTCGCGGACAGGCTCCGGGTTCGCAGCTGTCGATGCTTTTGGAAGCATACCGTCCTCTTCCTCAGTCCGCCTATCTTCGTCATCCAGGTTGACAATAGGCACCTGGGCATTAGGAGAAGATATGTCGGCCTCAGTGCGTTCGCCAGCAGTATCCGCCGATGTCGCGGTTTTCTGGGAATGGACGGAGTCCGACAAGGTCGTCATCCTCTCGCTCAGTGGTTCAGCATCAACTGCGGCTCCTCCGCGAGCAAGTATATCAGTAGGGCGGGCTGACTTCTCCGCGGGCTTCTCGTTCTGGGAGTTTTCTCCTGCAAGGCGGACAGGATCTTGTCTTGCCGGCCTCTTTGCAATTTTCTTAGTCTTCATTGGCGTTGACGGCTCCGAGTCACCTTTGGCAGTGAGGCTAGAGAGGAATGCACCAAGTCTTGCCATGCCGGACTGGAAAGTTGAGACCGCAAGAGGTGAATAGCGCCCCGTATCGATCAAGATTCTCAGCAGATCCAGACCCTCCAGCGATATTTATAGCGTTGGCGGTGTTTTCGAGGTTTGCGGACTCGGCGGTTAAGAGAACATTTTCGAAGTTTTCTGGAAACTTAAAAATGTGCGGGGATTATGTTAACCCCTCAGTCCGCAACGTACTTCAAGACTCCAAAACCCCCCATTCAGCAGGCGCGGACAGGATTTGTCCAGTCCGCCCAGTCCGGCACTGTCACCAGTCGGGCGCCAAGGGTGATACCCCAGCAGCGGACGCAAAGTCCAGTCCGCTCAGTCCGCCGGCGCGTTGGGCAAGTCTCCAGCGGCGGACGCAGTATCTCGTCCGCCCAGGCCGCCGCCCTCCAGTGGGCGCGCCCAGCAGCAGTGGAAGCCCCAGCTCGCGAGCCCAGTCCGCCACTTCTGTGCGGACTGGCGTGTTCTTTCTTTTTGCTTCCCGTCACCGCTGCCCGGTTCTCCTGTACCCCGGGCAGCAGGTTATTTTAGCCCTGCCCGTTTGGGCAGGCCCCCTATCCTATAAATAGGGGGGAGGTGGTGCACTCAAGGCACGCTGACTCGGACCCAGGAGCCTACTTGTTACAGGCTGCGGACTCGAATCCTGTGCCTTGCGGACTCCCCCTTGCTCTGCTTCCCTTTGTCTTTTCCTTTCACTTGTAACCCAATCCTTCTTCAATCAAGGGAAAGCCCGTCGCAAGAGAGGCATTCAGGCCGCGACGGGCGAAGTCTGTTGTTGCCATGGTTCACGGCCCTGCTCCTCTTTCAGCTCTCATCCGCTTAGTAGATCGCTACTCGCAGTCTCCCTTTTTCCCCTTTTGTTCGAACAGTTAGCTGGTTGTGCTCGACCCCCCTTGTGTTTTCGTGCATCAACAGGGCGGATACGAGATCTTGCCAACTTGGTGGCTTGAGAGCCAACTTGAACATAACCGGGTTATGTGACTTGTGATGGAAATGGGACTCGGTGGAAGTTTGACCCGCGCAAATGGCTTAAATTGTCGTTGCGATGTGAGCACGGGAGAGATGGAACCGTACCCGTTCTATGTCGTTCGGGTTAAAGAGACCTAAAGGCACGTGGCACTTACCGTTGGCATAGATTAGGGTCTTCGGCGGTCAATGGCTTAAGTTGTCGTGACCCAGGCCAGGAAGACAAATTACTCATAGGTTTGGCCGTCCAAGTGGTGGTGGTGAGTCCGGAATGTCTATGGCTTTAATTGACATGACATGGACCGGTTCACCGAGAATGTGCCCTGAGAGCACGGGGCGTGTGGCCGTGCGAGCCAACGTCTGTGATGAAATGGCTAGTTATATATTGCTCGCTTATGCTAATGAAATGCAGGGAAGGAACATCGCCGCCCCGAGTTGGGGGCGAGATCGTTATAATTTGGTCAGCATTGCTGACCGTTGCCTTGTTTTGCCACCGTGCGGTGGTTTGTTGCTTGCAGGTGCAGCTGGACCAAGCGGTCAATAGCGGGCTAAAGCCCGAATGCGAAGCCGGCCCTTGAAGGCCTAATTGGAAGTGTTTACTGCTTTATTCATGTGTGACCGGCCTGCGTGCCGTTGTTTGTAAAACATGTAATTGGAAGTGAAACATTTTGTAAGGCCTTAAGACTTATTTTGGGTATTTTGTATAACATTCCTATTCTGTACTAGTGGACATTCATGCTCTAATGCTGGGTTCTTTATTGCAACTTTTATAAACTGCTTCCGCTAGAATGCTCTGTGTAGGACGTTGAGATTGGTTGGATGGTTTCCATAAGTAACCACCCGGTCTGTCTGTGGCATAAGGCGTCGGGCCTCGGCCGGACCTACTGCTATATGCTATGTGACGGATAGAGGGTGTTACAAAGACAATTCATGATGATGTGCTGGCCCAGATACAGAGTGTCAAATTTCATACCTATGACACTGCTGTTTGGATGCACAATCAGATTCTGCCAGACCTTGTTGTTTACCCCAACATCATTCCTCATCATCTAAATCCTCTAGCTATAGATGTATCTACTCCAGCTGCTCCACTGCAACCTACCTTCTCTCCCAGGCCTGGAGACATAGTTGCTCCTCCAGACACATATGCTCCATGATGGGAAGAAGATCCTGCTGACATCTTCCTTCAGGATCCTCTAGAGATCAAAACTTCCAAGAAGAAAAGAAAGTATGGTGAAGGCCCCTCTGCTAGCAAAACTGCTCCTTCTAAAGCTATTGAACATGCTGAACTTTGGTCTCCAACCTCCAAATCCCTGATTCTGGAAACTCTCAGACTAGTTATAGAATTCCATGAGAGCAGGAATATTCATTACAGCTCATATGAATGGGAACTCTATGAAAAATCAATGACCAAGAGAAGAATCTATGACAGAGAATATGGGAGGAACAACCCTGCAGCCCCTCCTAGACCTCCCAAGTATTATCCCAAACCCTACTGCTACCAAAGAAGACAACAAGAGAAGTTGGACAGACAACAGAATCAAGGCTGACTTTCAAGGATTTTTGAGAATATGGAATGATTAACTTTAGAATTGATAATGTTGGATATTCTTATTTATATAATTCTAAGTTTTTGTTCTTATTATCCTTTTCCATAGTCCACTGCTTGCTTACACACTTTTCTACTTAGCTTCTTTTTATGTCTTTAATTCATCTTAGTGTAAAGGGTTCTGACTTCAACAAATAGGAGGAGATTGTTGGGAACTATGTCCACATTAACCCAAATTTGATGAAGTCACCCTGGAAGTAAGATGAATTAGGTTGTATTTGATGCTTTGTTTGAGTTATGTGTTTGCAGGATTCCAATGGGAAGTGTAGACCAATGTCAGTCTTCAATGGGTCACCAAACACAGGACCATACAGTGTAATTCCTCATTGTGTGTTTCAAAGTGTTGACTTATGTGTAGCCTCTCTATTGGGATACACTTCATACTCAAGCTATAGGACTGTGAAAAGACTTGATGCTGATTCCCCTCTAGTAGAAGAAAAATTGCTGACAGAAAATTTTTCCAAGTATTTCTCTCGAGTAGGTCCTTAACTGCTCGAGTAGATTGCTTGAGAATTACTCGAGTAAAAAGTTCTGCATACTCGAGTAAGAAAATCCTTCCTCTCGTGAAGTTAAGTAAAACACTCGAGTAGTTCACTGACATACTCGAGTAGCTTACTTAACTACTCGAGTAGATCTCTCTTCCTACTCGAGTTGCCCAGAATTCAGTTTCCAAGTTTCTCCAAGTAAATCACTCGAGTAGTACAAGTCACATACTCGAGTAGCTTATTTTGCCTCGAGTAGTTCATACTCGAGTAGTCCCAGATTTCTCTCTTTCAGAATTTTTCTAAGTCATTTACTCGAGTAGGTACTCTATATACTCGAGTAGTTCTCGACACTGTGTCGAGTAACTCTCTTCTCTGTGTCGAGTAGTTTAGATATACTCGAGTAAGTCCTTCAAATACTCGAGTAGATCTCTTTTATCTCGAGTAATAAACCTAACTACTCGAGTAGCTGTTTTTCCCGTGTGCAGAATATTTCTAAGTGTTTGTCTCGAGTCGTTCTTCTAACCACTCGAGTAGTTCTTCTAACCACTCGAGTAGTTCAATTCTGCCTACTCGAGTAGTACAACTTGTACTCGAGTAGTTCCACTCCTTCCTGGGAAACTTTTCTATATACTCGAGTAGATCTTCTAAGTACTCAAGTAGTTGATTATATGTACTCGAGTAGGTGCCATCAACCTACTCGAGTAGTCATGAATTATATACCCGAGTAATATTTCTTTGCTTACTCGAGTAGTCCTTGACCTACTCGAGTAGTTTTATAGCTACTCGTGTATATGACTTCATTTTCTCTAAAATTTCTTCTAAGTCCAAATTTGACAGATTTTCAAATTCCGTGATATGATTGGTCCATGTGTATGTCATTAAAACCGATTATGACCGTTATTAGTCCTCCTATAAAAGGTCTTGTCGAATCGACAAACCCTAATCAGCAAAACATGCTATTCAAGAGAAAATCATTCTAAGTTTTGCAGCCGCCTCTTTCCAAAAAGAATCGTTGTTTCCTCTCTCTCTCTCGTCACGGAACGAAAGCCGCCGCCGCCGTTGTTCTTCTCCGGCAAGAGTTTCGATCTTCAGAGGAAATAGACTGAAAAAGCTCTCCAGATCGAGATCGTTTTTCACATACTCATCATCTGTCCGATCCTGGAAGCAAGAAGTTCAGATCTACTGATTGCCGAGAATCCTTCTTCAACTTTTCTGATAAAGCTGCACGCCAAGAAGAAGATTCCAGTTCCTGTTTCATTTTCAGATCTGAACCAGACAATATTACTGGTTGTATTTTTCAATACTTGAATTTCATTTCTGTAGGAGAATTTTTCTCCGAGTGTAGGAGTTTTCCACTCTGAGTTTGTAGGAAGGTGTTTATTTCGAGTTGTAGATCCAGTGGATTGGATTGAGATTGTAGGAACTTTGTTCCGAGGGTAGGATTGGTTTTCAATACGAGATAGTGGAGTAGCCGAGTCTAGTTTATTGCTAGATCGGTGAGGGAAAGTGGATGTACCCAAGATCGTGGAACCACTATAAACCTTGTCTCGTGTGTGGTATTTTAGTAGATAGATTTGTGCTGTGTTCTGAGATTTTTTATTCCGCAAAAGACGCACAACTCACCTATTCACCCACTCTAGGTGATTTAGGTTAACAACTATTATCTTTCAATCTTCGCTGGCGCAGATTCAAATCCCTTTGGGTTAAAATGTACTTTAAACTTTTTTGATTGGTTTAAATCTTGCATATTGCGCCATATAGCAAGTGCCTCCACAACTTTAGGGCATATATCACTGTTGCGAACTCTAGATCATTCGTAGGGTAGTTCTTTTCATGTACCTTTAGCTGTCTCGACCCATACACAATTACCTTGCCTTCTTGCATCAACACACAACCGAGTCCAACATGCAATGCGTCTACATACACCGCATATTCCAACCCTTCAATAGGCAGAGACAAAACTAGAGTAGTGCACAATCTCTTGTTCAATTCTAGAAAGGCTTCCACTCACTTATCGCTCCAAATGAAAGCTGCGTTCTTCTGCGCCAGTTTAGTCAAAGTCCCAGATAATGCAGAGAAACCCTCCACAAACCTTCTATAAAGGCCAGCCAACCCTATGAAGCACTTTATCTCCTGGGGGTGGTTGGCCTATTCCAATCCATAACAGCAGTTACCTTCTCAGGGTCAACTGAAATTTCATCTTTATTTATCACATGACCCAAGAAAGAAACCTTAGGCAGCCAAAACTCACACTTACTTTGTTTGGCATATAACTTATGCGCCTTCAAGGTAGACAAAACTAAATGCTAGTGCTGGGCATGCTCAATAGCACTGCGGGAATACACCAAAACGTCATCTATAAACACGACCACGAAATGATCCACAAAATCCTTGAACATGTGTTTCATCATATCCATAAAGGCAGAGGGAGCATTGGTCAAATCAAAGGACATTACCAAAAACTCAAAATGCCCATGCCGCAAACGGAAAGCAGTTCGTGGAATATCTGATTCACGAATCCTGATAAGTCCAATTTATATAGGATTTTTCGGACTCATCTGGGCTAGTTTTCACGCACTTACACATCACTTTTAGTATGTTATCGTTGATATTTCATTTATAAAGCTTTTCACGCTAAGTGCATTATTTCGGCCCATGGGTGTGCAATTGTGCATTCTGTTGTTGGGGGTAAGCACATGGTGCTCCCCATGGGCTCTTTCCACTTGCTTTTGTTGCATTTCTGCTTTGTTGGAGGGTCCTATTTACTTTTATTTATTTATTTGCAGGTGGTGAATTTTCCCCAAGGCTGGAATGCAGGTTTGAGGAAAATGCACGGTCGTTCATTTTTTTAGCACATGGTTCTTTACAATCATGTGTTTTGTTTGTCCAGAAGAAACGTCACGTGGAGCTCGACGAATTTCGTCGAGCTGAGCCTGACGATCTTCATGCACGGTCGACGCACGGTTTCATCGTAACTATGCGCGAAAAAAACACACGGTTTTCCTGTAGCTTTTTTGTTTGTTCCATGCTGTGGTTAATCGTGCGATTTATTCACGCATGGGCGACAACGCCCGTGTACGTGTAAAAGGCACAGATCCCCTATATTGTCTTGTTTTCCTGTGCTCTGTTTTACCCGTGCGATTTCCTTCACACACGGCCAGAAGCGCCCGTGCGCGAGTAAAATGCACGGGTCAACACATCTCCATCCCCAAGCTTGGCCTGGAAGTTAATAACGCACGGTTAGCGCACGGTCGTGCGCCAAACCGTGCGTGCCTATTTTTCTGACCTGCTTCTATTTTAAGCACAGATTTTCCTCCATTAAGAAAGGAGATTTTCTCCCCCTCCATTTTCCGCCTCCGAGGAAGGGTTCCTCCATTTCCCTTCATCTTCCACCTTAGGGAGGTGCTCCAGGAAAGCATTAAACGCCATATTCAAGCCCGAGCTTCCTCTCGGCCTCCTACTTCATCCTTGAGCTTCAAGAAGAGTTAGATATAGCTTTCTCCATCGAGCTAGGAGAAGTTTGTGCCATCCTCCACCGGATCGTGACACGAAGAAGACGGCTCCATTGGGAGTTAGTGACAGCCTCCTCTACCCCGGACGTAGTTGAGGACCGAGTTAGGACGCAGATTGATAACCCAGCAATTCCTTCCATGAATCCTTCGCAAGACTTCAGATTTGACCGATTTCGCACACCCTCTTCTTATTTTGTTGTTGATAGCATAGTTTGATCTCTTTGTACTTGATGAAGTATGTTTAATGTAATACACGTTTTTATATAATCATACCTATGTGATTTTGTATTTACGTTATTTGCTTGAGGTGCGCCATTTCCATCCACCACCACATCTGTTATGCCTCTCTAGTGATTGCTAAAGGCATGCGTAGCAAAGACGTGCTCTCGACTCTCATTCCACCATTCTCACCACCTCATCTGCAAGCCTACTCGTCCATCCGCCTAGCGATTCGGTGCATAGCACCCCATGTAGTCTTCCATCCCGCTTGGCGAAGCATCGCATAGAGGCGTTGCATAGGAGTTGCTGTTAGTGTTTTACTTACTGTTTCCGCAACCATCAAAACCCCCCTTCGTTAACTCCGACCTATGGAATTCAATCTCAAGTCTTCCTCGAAATTAACTCCACATTACTGTGTTCCTTGAAGAGATCGATACTTGGGGAAATTCACCCATTTTATATTACTTGTGCGATCGGTACACTTACCGTCCAATGCATCAAGTCTTTGGCGCCGTTGCCGGGGAACACAGTCGTGTGAGTTTTTGGAGAGAGAGATACGATATCGAAGCCCATTTCCATTTGTATATTTCATGATTCTTCTTTGCTTTAGTTGCTAGAATTTTTATTTTGCTTATTTCTTTTTTCCCTTTACAAATTTGTTATTTAGAAAGCAGATCCGTGCTATTTTCATTCTAGCTATGTAACACTTTTTCAGGAATTATTTTTGTTCGCGATGTATTTCGTAGCTGAGTGCCGTCTCTATGACACTTTGTGTCGATACATCGATGTCATGGTTATTATGAATGTCGAGCACTGTATTAGGTGTTTGTTATGTCAAGGTGTAGGCCACATGGTGAAGGATTGCCCTCTCTTGTGCGAGCCTTCTCCCTCTGAGGGCGTGCGCGCTACAGCCTCCCGTTAGAGGAAGACTGTTGTGGATAGGCCTAACAGGGTGTTGCATAGCCCATACACTAACATCACTCATCTGCCTCGTTCTGTACCCGTTGAGATTACGGAAGAATCTCTCGCTACATACAGATCCTTCATGGGTCCCTCGATCCCTTTTTATGAGCTTCCCTTGAGTGATGACGATCACTCTTATGGTAGCTAGCAAAAAGAGTATCAGAAATCCATGGGCGCTCCTGTATGGGATGAAGAGATTGCTTCGGTCGACGGGGTGGCGTCTGCAAATGATTTTACAATGGGACCTGCTCATTCTATGCCTGATTTCGAGAGCAGTTTCGCCCCTTCGCAATTTTTACCTGATGGTGCTACGCAATTTTTGTGTGAGTTGGCTGATGATGCCGTATTTTTAGATGATTCGGTGACTGAGGATGCATTGAGGTGGGATGAGGATTCTACTATCTCCGACGGAGAATGTGGATCTTCAAAACACTTTTACGCACCCTGGTGCGATAAGGAATGTTCCCTTTCTGATGCGGAGATGTTCACCTCCTTATTGGATGAGGCGGTTCCCCTTACCACCGTGGACCTTGAGTTCTCAAATTCCCCACGATATGACTCGTATGACACTAACGATAATCTACGCTTGGATCCTGCTGGGAGTGTTACAGGGACCACTCCCCCTATTTTTGATTATTTTAGTTCTTCTTCTCTTTTATTACTTAACCCACCTTCTTTTTCTGAGCCTGTGCAGGTTGAGTCTCCACGGGTACGTTGGGATGACGATGAGCCTTGTGCTCATTCGGCCGCCAACACTTCCTACAAACCTGTGGTGGATGAGACCTTACTAGGCACTGATTTATTTTGTGATAAGATGAGCGAGGACCAACGCTCCTCCTCTTCTTATTTCTTATTTCCTCTACTTGTGTTGTGCAGGTATTATTATTTGGGTAGAGGGGTAACTGCTTTATTTTCGTATCGGTACCCATTACCGAAACAGATAATGGAACCGTAAGACCCCCCTCCCGGATCCCAAAACACGGAACGGAGGGGGTCTTATGCCCAGAACAGCCGCCTTGCGGTATTATTAGCGCACGGGCTAACCTATACCACAAGACGCCTATTCAGACGGCTACAACCAATACCAATATATGCCAACCCAACCAAAATAATAATAAGAGAAGTCAAATCCACACAAAGCATATATGTCCAAAAGTACATCAAATAAAGAAGCTAAAACATGCTTCTGCAATATCAGAGTACAACTAATAAACACCCAAAAGACTACATCAAGGTCGCTCAACACTCACATTTGTAACCGATGGTAGCGACGGTACCGTCCCTTCAGGCCCTGTCATCATGGCCTGGCTGTCCTGCTGCATAATCTATGGCTCCTCCACCTATGCGGTGACCTCCTAAAAAGGAAAATCTAGCCACCGTTAGTCGAAAAGACTAAGTGGCTTCACATCCGCTCCCCCGACGACTCCTCGGTACTGGGCGGAGAAATGAACAAGGGTACAATAAATAACAAGTAAGGTAATAGGTACAAGCAGGTGGTAATACTACAATAAGATTAGCAACATTATAATCTAGCAGTTCTACGTGAGCAACAACAATCATCAAGTACAAGTAACCACAGCAAGAAAGTAACTTAACTTATAAGGATGCCCATACAAGCTTATAAGTTAAGGATCAGTTTACATAAAGTAACTCATCGTATAGGAGTGCCCATATAAACTTATACGATGAGGATCTTGTTTGTGTAATGCTTTATAATGGTATGTATGCTGTGCAATGACTCACCCATGATCACACACATGCAACCGCTATGTTGACATAGACTAGTCGTTCCCACTATTCGAGCAGGCAGCTAACCTCTCAGGCATCAACCGCCATGGCCTGGTGGTGACAGTAGAGCGGGCTTCTCTGCTACTAGGTGGGTATCCACATTACTTCACCTAGGCCTCCGTATGCCTCAACACTAAGAACACAACAGTGGAGCCCATGCGTACTATGGCCCAGCGGGAGTCTCGGGTAGATGTGCACCGAGAACCAAGCCCTGAACTAGCCTTGTGTGACCCGGAAGGGGCCTCAGAAGTAAGCATGAGGACCCAGCCCAACCGTTCACTTAGCACAGAAGGAGCCCCGGCACGTGAACACCGAGGACCAAGCCCAACTGCCCAAAGTCTAACTGTCAACTCCCGTCGGTGTGATGACTGGCGAGCCCGTAGACCTGCCACACTATCCTTAACCCGGGATTACAACACCTCCTGTCGACTCACACCGCATGCAATTCCACTTCACCGTGGCATGGAAGGGGCCTCGGAGAAAACACGAGGTCCAAGCCAACCATCCACTTGGCACGGATGGAGCCCCGGGAAATGAACACCGAGGACCAAGCCCAACCGTATGACTTTGACTCATATCATCTCTATCCCAACTAGTGATGGTCAACAACGCACTTACATCCTTTCACAATGTTACCCATAGGGAGACGACACTCTAAGCATTGGACTACTAAATTCATTCTATTAATCAAACATTCACATGGCCATAGCTTATCCTCCTTCATGTCATTCCAAATGATTTCAACACATTATAAACATGAATCGCATTTATATTAGTCTACCAATTTCTATCAAATCATTTCATTTAAGTATGCTTCGCTTCACAAATCAATTTCATGGGATCCAATTATTAAACTTTATCAATTATAGAACTAATATGATTAACATAAAAGAGTTCACCCAAACCTCAAGTTAATTGCAACATTGAATCCACCGAATCCAAATCCATATTATACCAAACCCAGAATTTTAGTGCAAAAAAAATCTGGACAACAACTTCGACCGGAGATTCCCGAAGCTACAGGAATATGGTGAAGACGTGTAACCTCTCGATGGAAATATCATTCCATGGGTTACAACTTTTATGTTCTGACCACAACCCAGATTTAATAGTATCATACTTGAAATCAGCCTTGAATTCCGATGCGTACAGAACATAATTTCTGCATGCAGGATTTATCGGACGTCATTTTCGTTCAGACTTTCCGGTGGCTACAGACTTTGTCTGAAGTCGTGCAACCACTCGTTGGAAAATTATTTTCAAGGACTTCAACTTTCGTGTTTAGGCGAAAGCCCAGATATGGACATATCACATCTGGAAATGGCCAAGAAAATCGATGCACATAGAACACTGATTCTGCACACATCTTAAAGAGGAATGAACGGCATCAGTTCATCTTCCTCCTCATGTCGATCTTCCAAAATTACCTCCAGAAATTCCTCCTCCCTTATTCACCCTCATAAGGCCATGACTCTTCACGAAACCATCCCCCATCTTCGCATAGATGGTTGGAGAGGTTGAAGACACCACTAACCTTAGAGCACAAGCCCCAGAACGGCCTCTTCCTAGAGAAATCACCATCTCGCTAGTCTAGACTCTTTTGAGTAGACATCTCACCTAGATATCTGCAGATCTAGCACAAAGGGAGAGGGGAGGAAGTTCACCTCATTTACGACATTTCCACCATTTTCGGCCTTGGATCGTGTAACTCTTCTCGGCATCATCTTCTCCTTCACGACGGTGGCAGATCTTCTCCCCTAGGACATGCTCCAGCAGTTTCTCCCTCTCTATAGAAGTTCTCTCGGAAAAATGGCTGGAATGAGGAGTGAAAATGGCTATGGTTTTCACTACCCTTATAAATGAAATGTGACACGGGTAGGGACACGCCCGTGTCCTTACCCGTGTCCTGCTCGGGCGAAGCGTCCATGACGATTATTGTGTCGGTTCAATACTCGACACGGGTCGGGACACGCCCGTGTCCCTACCCGTGTCCACATGACACGGCCGTGTTCTCTGGCCGTGTCCTTCTCTGGACACGCTTCGTCGAACTCAACTCAACACAAACACGGGTAGGGACACGTCCGTGTCTCTACCAATGTCCTTCTCGGGCACTCTTCGTCGATCTCAACTCGACACACACGGGTACGGATACGTCGTGTCCCAACCGTGCCATCATGCACATGGGTAGTGACACGCCCGCGTCACTACCCGTATCCTTCTCTGGACATACTCGAGTCGTGGAATCGAGAACTTGGGTCCCCCACACGGGTAGGGACACGCCGGTGTATCTATCTGTGTCCTATTCTGTACCAATTTCTCATCCCATTTACAAGTGCAGCCCCGCTGCCAGCACTTCTTTGAGCCCAAGTCAGCTCTCCTGACTCAAAAACGCACACGAGGGGCGTAGTGCGAATCGGGTCGTTACAAATCCTATAAACAAAATAAAAGATTTCGTCCCTGAAATCAGGCTAAGGTTATGGGGATAAAAGCATAACAAAAAATAAAATATGCTTTCAAACAAAATTACCTTGAGGAAATAATTCCGGGTAGCATTTTTGTATCAAGTCCACCGGCTCCCATGTATACTCCTCCTTCGCATGATTCGACCACAGCACCTTCACCAAGGGAACACTTTTGCGGCGTAATTTTCTTGTCTTGTTGTCTACGATCCGCACCGGCTCCAGTTGCACAGACCTATCAGTCGCCACTGCACCATCAATAGTGGGGATATATTGATCAGGCCGCAACAGCGCCTTTCGAAGAGACGACACATGGAACACGTCGTGGAGATTCTCTAGCTCTGGCGGTAACTCCAAATGATAGGCCAATGGGCCAATCCTTTCCATTATATTGTAAGGCCCGACGTACCATGGGCTGATCTTTTTCACACTACACACCCGTGACACTCCATGCATCGGTCGAATCTTCAGAAACGCCTTATCACCCACTTGAAACTCCACCATCCGGTGCTTTGCATTGTAATACTTCGCCTATCGACTTTGAGCCTCCAACATGCGATCCCGTATTAGTCTAACCACCCCATCAATATCATCAATATAGTCAATTCCCAAAGCCTTCGGGTCTTCATCTTGCACCCAAGACATGGGGGTTCTACACCTTCTTACATTAGGGCTTCATGGGGCGCCATGCCGATGCTAGCTTGATGACTGTTGTTGTAGGAGAATTCTACCAGTGGTTAGAGCCTTTTCCATGGCTCTCCTCTATCCAACACACATAATCTCAATAGATCCTCCAGTGTTCTGATGGTCCTCTCAGACTGCCCGTCCGTCTGAGGATGAAACGCGGTGCTAAATGTAAGGCGTGAGCCCAAATACGCCTATACCGCCTACCACTCATTTGAGGTGAAACGACCATCCCAGTCAAAAATGATTGTCTTTGGCATGCCATGATACCGTACGAACTGCTCCACAAAGAGGCGTACCAAGACATCCACGTGAGCCTCCTTCTTCATAGGGATGAACCGGGCTACTTTTGTCAGTCGATCAACGATCACACACACTGAATCATTCCCTGAGCATGAGCGAGGTAACCCATGGATGAAGTCCATGGAGATATCCTTGAACTTCCACTCGGGTATGGGCAATGACTGTAGTAAACCACCGGGACTCTTGCACTCTGCCTTCACTTTTGACAAGTTGTAACAGCCCAAATTTTGATCAGCAAGAAATTTTCTGGTGATACGGCCTGGGACACGGGCGTGTCCCAGGGCGTGTCCTGCATGCGTCGAGTGTCGAGAGGAATAGTCGAAGAGTGTTCGACAAGATTCGTCGAGCTATAGACACGGCCTGTGACACGGGCGTGTCACAAGGCGTGTCAGCGCGTTCGACGAAAGTTGCTCGACGATAGTCGAGTATCGAGACGCGGTCGACGTTTGTCGATTGCAGAGGCACACGGCCTGTGACACGGGTGTGTCACAGGGCGTGTCCCTTTGGGTCGACGAACTCAGCCCGACGAAATGGCGCTGGGGCGTGTCTTAGTGCCGTGTATGGGCACACGGCCTAGGACACGGGCGTGTCATATGCCGTGTGAGTCTCGGGCGATTTTGGAATTTTTTTAGCCTGATGAACACGGCCATAGACACGGGCGTGTCTGAAGGCGTGTTGGGTGACACGGCCCATGACACGGGCGTGTCACTGGTTTGGTTAAGTCGGTTGACCACCGCTTAAGGCACACGGTATGGGACACGGGCGTGTCACAGGCCGTGTCAGGAAAAATTCAGGTTTTATGGCAAATTTGTGGTCGTCCCTTCCTTCAGCCTGGATCCAATGGCTGAGCTTCTTTCCTATTTTCCTTAAGGCCGAAAACTGAGAACATATTCTCATTTGCTTAGTGCCTTCATCTTTCTACAAGTTAGAGAGAGAAAGGGAGAGGAAGAAGGAGCAAGAAGGAGAAGGGCTGCTGTTGGTGGTGCTTGAGAGAGTCAAGCTACGTTCCGAGGCCAACGTTGCGGAGGAAAAGCTCTTTTGAGTCGTTCAAGCCAACTTCGAGTTCATGGCACCAAAGAGGGCTTCAAGGGTAACGACTTTTCTTCCTAGCCATGTGAAGTCTTCCTTTTGGCATATGTTTGTGATTCCCCCACCAAGAGGTGGCTGATTTTGGGAGTCTTTGGGTGGATGCATGAAATCCACTTTGTTGGTATATAGATCCAAAAATAGAGTACAAAATATGCATGCTGTGTGAAGCCCATCTGGACAGGTTGGTCTAGATTGGTGATGTTGCATACGAATCGGAGAAGACTCCGTGATAACCATGTAGTTTAAGGAGTCAACGGGTTATGCCTGTGAAGAGGAATAGTAGGAAGTACTTTAGTGGTAGTCCAGGAAAATATCTGTATTATGCTTGTGCTGTTGGGTCATACCTGTGAATGAGACACAGGAAGTACTGGTGTGACCAGGAAAGGCCTTTTGTGATGCTTGATGTCGTAGGGTGTCCACCTGTGAAGAGAGTAACAGGAAGTACTGGTGCGCCCAGGAAAGACCCCTGACATTTGTGATATTGCGGTGTCCACCTGTGAAGAGACTAACAGGAAGTACTGGTGTGCACAGGAAAGACCCGCTGTTGTTATGAAAAGAATGGGTGTAAGAAATACCCAGGCTGTGTGCCAAGAACAGGATTGGTGAGACCGATACGCGCCTTTGATGAAGCCGCGAGTACGTCGTACTTGGAGAAGGCAAGGCGATTTGAGCAACGGGTGGTGGAGGATCCGACCTGCGTTATGTCTGTCCGATGTGGACCAAATGGGGTGGTCTGTTGGAGCGCATAACAAGAGTCTTAGGCCTGCGCGCCATGACACAATGGGGGGCTACGGGCCATCCCGGTGTAGTAAGACTAGAACTCCGGCTGCACTCCATGGAGTAAATGCTCAAGAGATTTACCGTTAGGTTGTGACCCTGATACGGTGGTGGGCAAGTGCTTTGCCAGAACACCAAAACGGTGCTCTGAGTGCACGGACTGTTAGGACGGGTGACGAACGGTTGTGATGGCATGTGTACGTGAAAGCACATTATATGATATATTGCCATGCTTGTGATGATATGCCTGCAGGGAAGATTACCGCTGCCCCGAGAGAAGGTGTAGGGTCGTTATAATTTGGTCAGCTGAATGCTGACCGTTGCCTCTGTTTGCCACCATTGGGTGGATTGTCCCTGTACAGGTGCTGGAGAGCCAAGTGGGATGCATAAAGGTTGATGTTCCTGCTGTTGTTGCTGCTGCTGCTGCTAGCCCTCAAAGGCTTATGGTGCTTGTTGTGTGTTTGCTTTTATTGTGTCCGGCCTGCGCGCCACTGTTTGAGGCCACTGTTTGAAAGCCATGTAAGGCCAACTTTTGTACTCTTGTAAGACATTCCTATGTAAGATATAGACAACGTGGGGTTGTGTAATATGTTGTACATTCACTTGTGGAGTTCACGTTTTCGTATAGTCTTCCGCTAGAATGCTTTGTGTTAGCTGGGCTGCATTACTCTGATATCATCCCGTAGCTTCATCGTCTGTTTTGTGGTATATGCTGTGGGGCCCCGGCCGGACCTTCTAGTATATACCATATGAACGGATGAGGTTGTTACATTTTGGTATCAAAGTGAGGTTTCGATCCTCCGACCTGTGGGTTACATTTTTGGTATCGGTTGTTTTGGTCTTTCCCTCTCGAAGTCGTGGTCGACTTCTTTTGTGGGGTGGCGAGCACATGTTTGTGCAAACCAACGTATACGATTGGACTCCTGAATGTCCATGATAGGAATGCAAATTGGTGTGTTTGAGGAACATGTGCGTTCCTATTTTGTGTTGTTTGCTTGTGTACGGCCGCTAATGTGTGTGTATTGTCCACCTTTAGGTGATACAGAGTGGAGTTGGGCAGTCTGAGCCCCAGCATTCTGATGAAAGTACGGCACCAGCCGAGATGCCTACACCTCCACCATCTGCGGCACATGTGCGTTTAGTTGTCGAGGCTTTATTTACCATGATCCAAGTCCAGCCACTTAGGCAGGAACAAGCGGCTGTGAGGCCAGAACAGGTAGCGTCAAGGCCTAAACATGTAGTGGATGTGGTTCCTCGCGCGGCTGAGAAACAGTTGACGCGATTTATGAGTTTCCATCCGCCTACGTTTTCAGGAGCGGGAACTCCTACGCAGGCTGAGGATTGGCTATCGTGCGTCAAGAGAGTCATGACGACGATTGGAATGACGGAGCATCAGAAAGTCACCTTAGATACCTTCTTGCTTGAAGGAGAAGCTAGATTGTGGTGGGATGAGATGGAGTTGCATCACTTGGCGGGTCGTCCTTTAACACAAGTATCCATGGAAGAATTCTCCCGACTCTTCCTAGCGAAGCACCTTCCTGCGGCGCAACGGATTGCCATGGAGAATGAATTCCAACGGCTGACGCAAGGTGATGGCAGTGTGGACGCGTACCTACATGAGTTTACACGCTTGGGGCGGTATGCGGGTTCTATTTTTGCGGATGAGAAAAGGAAGACCAATCGGTTCTATGAAGGACTGAGGGACGAGCTGAGGTTCCTGGTTTCTAGTTCTGTGAACCAAGGCTTCCAGGCGTTGGTTGATACTGCGAGCACACTGGAAAAGGATATGAAGAGGGTGCAGGGGAAGAGAGCTTTGGCTGTGACGCAACCAGAGTGGAAGGTGCCCCGATCTGGGAAACCATTTCATAAGAAGAGCTGGGGCAAGAAGTCCAAGACAAGTGGACAAGCTCCTTCATCAGTTACAACGGGAGCAACGTCGGGGGCTTCCTCAAAGCGGATACGCGTATCTGCTATAATTGTGGCCATATGGGGCATATTGCTCGAGATTGTCGGGTACCGCCAAAGAGTGAAAAGAAGGCGGGAGCGTCTTATGCGGAAAAAAGAAAGGTGGTGGTGGACTCCTCTGCCTCTCAGGCGCAACCCCGGGTCTATAATCTTAGCCTGCAGGTGGCCATCAAGCAGAGTGATGTCGTCACAGGTATGCGTTTAGTTTACCATAGATATTGCTTGCATGCTTTGTTTCGTGCATATATATTTGCGGTTTGTGTGTGTGACATGGTTGTCACAGGCTTTGTAATGATTCGGGACACGCTGGCGCGAGCACTGTTTGATACGGGTACGTCGCATTCTTTTTTGTCTAGCGAGTTTATAGTACGGCTTGGGATACCTAGTCGTGCAAAGACAGATAGTGTCAGAGTGGTATTGACGAATGGTTGTTGGATGCTTGCGGATCAAGCTTGCGATGTGGCGGTCCAAATAGGAAGTCAGGATTTTAGTTTGACTGCATCTGTTTTGCCGATATCGGAATTCGACGTGATTTTTGGGATGGATTGGCTTGCGGAACAGCACGCCATAATTGATTGCAAGTCCAAAGAGATCACGTTAGGCCAGAATACCGAACAGGAGACAAAGTTCGCGAGTATGCGAGGAGTGGGCGGAACGTTGATGTCTGCACTCCAGGTAGCCAAGGCTGTTCGGAAGGGTGCGGAATGTTACTTCGCACTGATTCAGGCTGTTGAGCCTAAGGCCCGTATGTGCGAGGTTCCGATTGTGGCGGAATTTACAGATGTGTTTCCCACGAATCTCCCTGGGCTACCACCCCAGCGGGAGATTGACTTCACGATCGAGTTGGTGCCAGGTGCGAAACATGTGGCCCGCTCGCCATATCGCGTCGCGCCAAAGGGGATGGCTGAGTTGAAGGTCCAACTACAAGAATTGCTGGAGCAAGGTTATATATGCCCAAGCATGTCACCTTGGAGCGCGCCTGTGCTTTTTGTAAAGAAGAAAGATGGTGGGTTGCGGTTATGTATTGATTACCGTGAACTAAATAAGCTGACCGAGAAGAATAAATATCCGATACCTCGGATTGATGAGTTATTCGATCAGCTGGTGGGTTCGACCGTCTATTCGAAGTTGGACCTGAAGTCTGGGTATTATCAGTTGAGAATTCGGGAAGGTGACACTCCCAAAACCGCATTTGGAACGCGTTACGGGCACTATGAGTTCACAGTCATGCTGTTTGGACTGTGCAATGCGCCTTCGGTGTTTATGGATTTGATGCACCGCATATTCCGAGAGTACCAGGATCTATTTGTGATATTGTTCATTGATGATATCCTGGTGTACTCGAAGTCGAAAGCTGAGCATGAGACTCACTTGCGGTTGGTGTTGAATACTTTGAGGCAAAATCAGCTCTACGCCAAGTTCTCGAAGTGCGAGTTTTGGCTATCATCGGTGGCTTTCCTAGGCCATGTGGTGAGTGGAGCGGGCATTGCAGTGGATCCAGCGAAGATAAGGGCTATACAAGAGTGGCCGGTATTGTCTTCCGTGGCCGAGGTCAGGAGTTTCCTTGGACTTGCGGGCTACTATCGAAGATTTGTTGAGAACTTCTCGCGGATCGCTTTGCCGCTAACCATGCTGACGAGAAAAGATCAGAAGTTCGTTTGGACGCCACAGTGCGCACAAGCTTTTGACGAGCTGAAGGTTCGATTGACCACGACACCGGTGTTGTCTTCGCCAAGTGCGACCGATGGATTTGTGATTTATAGTGATGCCTCAGGGAGAGGCTTAGGCTGCGTTCTTCTGCAGAGTGGAAAGGTAATTGCTTATGGCTCACGCCAGCAGAAGTTGCACGAACGAAATTATCCCGTCCATGATTTGGAATTAGCGGCGGTGATTTTTGCACTCAAGTTGTGGCGAAACTACCTTTATGGAGTGAAGGTGGAGATCTATACAGATCATAAGAGCCTAAAGTACCTATTGGAGCAGAAAGACTTGAACATGCGACAACGAAGGTGGTTGGAGTTCCTTGGGGACTACACCTTTGAGATTCACTATACTCCCGGGAAGGGGAATGTTGTCGCGGATCTCTTGAGTCGGAGGGTTCCGGCTAGAGCGAATTGGTTTCAAAGGCATGATGAACGTGTTATCTGGAGCTGGAAGCGTTAGAGATATATTGTGTTGACAACCAGGCCACTGCCAATGCATGTTTGAACTGGACGGAGGTGCAATGTGATCTTGCGGACCGAGTTCGACGAGCAACGAAGTTGGATGAAGACCTCTTACGCTATGTTCATGAAGGGCCAGAAGGCAAATTCTCCTGGAATGACGGTCTTTTGCGAAAAGAGGGCCGTTTATGCGTCCCGAATATGGGTAAATTGAGGGAAGAACTGATATATGAAGCACATTACACAAAGTATTACATTCACCCCGGGAGCACAAAGATGTTCAATGATATGACAAAGCTATTCTGGTGGCCAGTGCTCAAGAGAGATGTTGCCCTCTATGTGGCCAAATTCCAAACATGTGCGATGGTGAAGGCGGAATGCCAAAAGCCGGGCGGTTATTTGAAGTCGCTGCCGATCCTAGAGTGGAAATTTGACAATATTTCCATGGATTTTGTGCACAGATTGCCGAGGTAGCAGCGAGGAAATGATTCCATTTGGGTGATTGTTGACCGGCTAACTAAAGTGGCACATTTTCTCCCGAACAGGCGGGATGATTCAGTTGAAAGTTTGGCAAAGTTATATGTTGACCAGATTGTACGGCTTCACGGTGTTCCTCGGAGCATCGTCAATGATCGAGATGGGTGATTCACGTCAAATGACTGGAGGCTAGTTCCCCGACTGTTGGGCATGAAATTGACTTTCAGTACGACCTTTCATCCCCAAACGGATGACCAAACTGAACATACCAACAGAACGATGGAGGACATGCTCAGGATGTGCGCCCTTGACTCAGAAAGAGATGGGAAGATCATCTCTATATGGTGGAGTTTGCATATAATAACATCTACCAGGCGAGCATTGTAATGACACCATATGAAGCTTTATATAGAAGGAAGTGTCGTACTACCTTGGCTTGGGTAGAAGCGGGCGAAGCTCGCATTTATAATCGAAATGAAGTTGACGAAGCAAATTCAACGATACGGACGATTCGAGAGAGGCTACTCATTGCTCAATATCGACAAGCGAAGTACTACAACGCCAAGCACCGCAACGTGGAATTTGCGGTTGGCGATTGGGTCTACTTGAAGATCAAGCCCTTCAAAGGTGTTTCCCGGATTCAACGTTTGAAAAAGTTGAGTCCAAGATATTTGGGTCCCCTTGAAGTGGTGGAACAAGTTGGCGAAGCAGCTTATCGGCTAGCTCTGTCGGCAGACTTGGGTGGATTACATGATGTATTTCACATCTCGGTGCTTTGGAAGGCCGTTAAGATCCAGCCCAAGTGATCGCGGATGATCGTGTGCCGGTAGAGTATGGGCTAATAACGAGAGTTTGACCGATTCAGATCGAGGATTGAGCCGAGAAATAGTTGCGGAACAAGACAGTCGGCATGGTAAAAGTCCGATGGGACAACTGCGACCGTGAGGAACTTACATGAGAGTGAGAGCAAACCATGCGAGAGGAGTTTCCAGAACTGTTTATGTAGTTCGTGGAGAGATTGCTGTTGTAACCTGAAAATTTTAATGTTTAACATTTTGATTGCTGGTTGCTGGTTGCCAGTTGCCTTCCTGTGTACAATTTCGAGGGCGAAATTTCTTGTAGGAGGGGAGGGTTGTAACAGCCCAAATTTTGATCAGCATGAAATTTTCGGGTGACACGGCCTGGGATACGGGCGTGTCCCAGGGCATGTCCTGGGTGCGTCGAGTGTCGAGAGGAATAGTCGACGAGTGGTCGACAAGATTCGTCGAGCTCTGGACACGGCCTGTGATACAGGCGTGTCACAGGGCGTGTCAGCGCGTTCGACGAAAGTTGCTCGACGATCGTTGAGTGTCGAGATGCGGTCGGCGTTTGTCAAGTGCAAAGGCACATAGCCTGTGACACGGGCATGTCACAGGGTGTGTCCCTTTGGGTCGACGAACTCAGCCCGACGAAATGGCGCTGGGGCGTGTCTTAGTGCCGTGTATGGGCACACTGCCTGGGACACGGGCGTGTCACAGGTCGTGTGAGTCTCGGGCGATTTTGGAATTTTTTTCAGCCTGATGAACACGCCCATAGACACGGGCGTGTTTGAAGGCATGTTGGGTGACACGGCCCATGACACGGGCGTGTCACGTGGGCATGTCACTGGTTTGCATAAGTCGGTTGACCACCGCTTAAGGCACATGGCATGGGACACGGGCGTGTCACAGGCCGTGTCAGGCAAAATTCAGGTTTTATGGCAAATTTGTGGCCGTCCATTCCTTCATCCTGGATCCAATGGCTGAGCTTCTTTCCTATTTTCCTTAAGGCCGAAAACTGAGAACATATTCTCATTTGCTTAGTGCCTTTATCTTTCTACAAGTTAGAGAGAGAAAGGGAGAGGAAGGAGGAAGAAGGAGAAGGGTTGCTGCTGGTGGAGCTTGAGAGAGTCAAGCTGTGTTCCGAGGCCAACGTTGCGGAGGAAAAGCTCTTGTGAGTCGTTCAAGCCAACTTCGAGTTCATGGCACCAAAGAGGGCTTCAAGGGTAACGACTTTTCTTCCTAGCCATGTGAAGTCTTCCTTTGGGCATATGTTTGTGATTCCCCCACCAAGAGGTGGCTGATTTTGGGAGTCTTTGGGTGGATGCATGAAATCCCTTTTGTTGGCATATAGATCCAGAAATGGAGTACGGAATAGGCATGCTATGTGAAGCCCATCAGGACAGGTTAGTCTGGATTGGTGATGTTGCATACGAATCGGAGAAGACTCCGTGATAACCGTGAAGTTTTAGTCAACGGGTTATGCCTGTGAAGAGGAGTAACAGGAAGTACTGGAGTGGTAGTCCAGGAAAATATCTGTATTATGCTTGTGTTGTTGGGTCATACCTGTGAATAAGACACAAGAAGTACTAGTTTGACCAGGAAAGGCCTTTTGTGATGCTTGATGTCATAGGGTGTCCACCTGTGAAGAGAGTAACAGGAAGTACTGGTGCGCCCAGGAAAGACCCCTGACATTTGTGATATTGCGGTGTCCACCTGTGAAGAGAGTAACAGGGAGTACTGGTGTGCCCAGGAAAGACCCGTTGTTGTTATGAAAAGAATTGGTGTAAGAAATACCCAGGCTATGTGCCAAGAACAGGATTGGTGAGACCGACCTGCGCCTTTGATGAAGCCGCGAGTACGCCGTACTCGGAGAGGACAAGGCGATTTGAGCAACGGGGGGGGGGGGGGGGGGGGGGGGGTGTAGGATCCGACCTGCGTTATGTCCGTCCGACGTGGACCAAAAGGGGTGGTCTATTGTAGCTCATGACAAGAGTCTTAGGCCTGCCCTCCATGACATAATGGGGGGCTACGGGCCATCCCGGTGTAGTAAGACTAGAACTCCGGCAGTACGCCATGGAGTAAATGCTCAAGAGATTTACCATTGGGTTGTGACCCTGATACGGTGGTGGGAAAGTGCTTTGCCAGAACACCAAAAAGGTGCACTGAGTGCACGGACCTTTAGGCCGGGTGGCGAACGGTTGTGATAGCATGTGTGCGTGAAAGCACATTATATGATATATTGCCATACTTGTGATGATATGGCTGCAGGGAAGATTACCGCTGCCCCGAGAGAAGGGGTAGGGTCGTTATAATTTGGTCAGCTGAATGTTGACTGTTGCCTCTGTTTGCCACCGTTGGGTGGATTGTTGATTGTCTCTGAGATATCTGCAAAGAGAAAATACCAAACTAACAATTCATCAAGGCAAGTATACCTATCGAAATGCAGCTAGGGGACACAAGTGTCGTATTGAAATCCGGGAACAGTTGAGTAAGCTTACTCACACGAAATCTATTATTTTATCGACGGCAAAATAAGGCTTGGCTAAATGTACTAAAGAAGAGAACTACTTGTATGAAAAGATAAAGAGAGCGATTAACTTAAGCTTAGTAACGATGAAGGGAAAATGCACTCGATCAGAAATCACCTCGGCAAGAGTGGTTAGAAAAATACGATAAATAAACCTAAGCTAATTAGGGTAAAGGTCTTTGACCGTGGAGGTTCCATGAATATTGACACGCTTCTCTCGAAGGCCGTGCCTAACTGAGTTTAGGAAGGTCCGACCGACTTTCGCCTAAATCGGAGGCCTAAAACTCGCTTTACGCGGTGAACCCCTCTAATGGATTTTACTCCAATCCGGGAGATTTGATCGTCTGCCTCTCTCGAGGGGTGCGAACAACTCCCTTTACTCTTGAGTGCTCATTTCAATCTTTCGGCCTCTCGGCTAGCCCAGAATGAAAGCAAAGGTGGAGAGTATATATCGATAATATACCTCCAACCCGTGATAAATCAAGAGTAATTCAAAGCTAAACCCTAAAAAGAAAAGGTAAGATTCAAAGCATCATAACCTAATCACTCGAACCTCGGATCATTAAGATCGAGTACATGGAGGATTAGTTAATCATGGTGAGGTGGAAGAGGGGGGATGAGTAGAAGAAAAATACTGAAAATGGAGCAGAAACGTAAAAGAAAACAGCAATTTTTATTTAGAGAAACAGCGACCTTACAGCTTGAAAACCAGAGATTACAAGAACATGAAAAGGAAACTATACTATCATTAGCATCATACTACAGAAAGAAGCTAGGAGCTAATACAGGGAAAGCATAAAGCTAGAGCTACGAACTAGAAATGAAAATACATGCTTAAAAGTTCAGAAAAACAAAGGACAGAACCTCCCCTCTCAAAGCGAAAAGTTGTCCTAAAACCCCTGGAGTTGGGCTCTATTTATAGAATTTTTCGGGTCGGGTCACGCCCCCCTGTCACGCCCTGGTCGGGCGTGACCCTGGGGCGTGACACATTCGGCACGACTTTTTCGGGCAGGAATTGAATTCTGACGGAGTTGTTGCGGTACACGCCCACAAGTCACGCCCTGGCAGGGCGTGTACCTGGGGCGTGTTGTTTGCGGCGTGACTTTTTCGGGCTGAACTGAATGCTGGAGGTGACGGGCGGAATTGCTGAAGTACACGCCCATATGTCACGCCCGGGTCAGGCGTGACCCTGGGGCGTGACACTTTCGGTGCGACGGTGGAGCGGGAAAAACGAGCGCGCTGCGGCGATTCCTCGGAACCTGGGGACACGCCTATAGTACACGCCCGTGTCGGATGCGTCACGGGCGTGACCGAGGGGCGTGTACACTAAGTTTCCACGGAATGCAGTTTCGGACCAATTGCTTCATTCCTCTGGGTACACACCCTGGTAGGGCGTGACCTTGGGGCGTGTCACAGCAAACTTCGGCTGAAAGCCGTGAAAACCTGCAAAAAGCAGAAAAAATGCATTAGCGACAAAAATATATACAAAGGGGAATCAAAACAAGTACTATACAAGACATGATTGGCTTTAAAACGCCGAAAATATCCTAATAAAATTGACTGCAAACGGATTATCAAATTCCCCCAAGCTTAAGTTTTGCTTGTCCCCAAGCAAAGATATAAAGACAAGCTAATCATAAAAAGTGACTAATTCAAAAAGTTTTAATCATACTTACACAAGTACTATGCGAAATTCTAGGTAGGGAGAATGTAAAACGTAAATCTAAAACAATTATTTAGGTATGGTTTAACTTTTATAAACTTTACTTAATAAAAATAAATCATCCAGAATTTTGACGAAATTCTTTAAATAGATTTAAGTAAGGCAATGAAAATGAAAAGAACGTATTGAGTTATTACTACATCCAAGCAACGCATTATAATTATATCAATTAAATAACAAAAATCTAAGTTTAAATCCAAAACTAAAACTGATTTACTTTTCTTCTTTTCTTAGTTGTTAAATAAAATTTAAAAAAAAGGGCGTGAATCAAAAGGACTTAATAGGACCGAAACGTTTGGTTTAGGAATATGAATAGGAGTGGAATTCAAATATAAACATGGAGGCTTAAAAATCACACTAAACCAAAACAACGAGTTTCAAAAAAAAAATAAATTTATTTTAAACAAAATATGTATAAATAAATTTATTTTTTTTCTCTTTATGATTTTTTTTTATCTCTTTTTTTTCTTATTTTCATTCATTTTTGTTTTCTTCTTCTTTTTTTTCAATTTATTGCTTTTGAGTACACTTTTTTCAACAATTTCTCCAAAGATAACACAAAATTTCCTATCAAACAAAAGTAGCGTGATTAGATAGGTAGGAATTTGGGCTTTGGTGAAAATGAAATGGTGTGTGGAGTTTATCAAATGAATTTGGAAAAAAGGCTCAAAAGCGGCTAACTAGTGGTGAAAGAGTTTAGGTTGGCAAGAAAGCTCAAACGTAAACAAAAATGGCCTAAATCATTTTCACGCGTTTTTTTTTAAAATTTATTTAAAACATAGAGTCGATAAATTTCAAAAAGCAAGTTCAAGATAATAAAAGAAGATTGATGAAATTATCTTGAAAATAAAAATAATATGTCACTTGGATCGTTCATATCTACTACGTTATTCAAAATATGTTCTTACAAAAATCATCTAAAGACGAAAAGGAAAATAGTGGATGATAAATTTTTAGAGAAAGTAAAGAAAATAAAGAACGGAAAACCATAATAGAAATGCACGGTTTAGAGAAATATTTTACCTTAACATGCTACCGTGAATTAGAAACACAGCATGGCCAACATTTTACTTGTGAAATATGATTAAAAAGAATGATTAGAAAAATTATAATTAACTACGTTGTTTATAAAGAAGTTTGAGAAAAACAAAACATAAACATGGGGTACTTATTGAAATACCAAAATGCAGCTATATATATATAATAATTTTTTGAAATTTGTTTGAAATTTTGGATTTTTTTTGGGATATTTACAAAACAAAAAGAAAACAAAAAGAAGGAGGAAGTCCTCCCCCAAGCTTAAAATCTACATTGTTCGCAATGGAGAAGGAGGTCGGAGAACGAGAGAAAAGTAAAGTACAGAAATAAAAGACAGAATTGAAAAGCAGGTACTTCCCCGGTTTTATTTTGCAGGGCAAGTTGAGTGATGCAGCTCCTCCATGCCTATGCTGTGGATCTTCATGAAACGTCGTCCGGCGGACTTTGGCATGGAAGCAGAACCGTTGGAGCAAGCGATCGCAGAAGTTTCAGCTTGCCGGAGCCATTCGGGGCAAAAAGTGTAAAATAAAGAAAACAGAAAAAGATAACTTGGGTTGCCTCCCAAGAGCGCCCTTTGTTTAAAGCGTCGTTTGAGCTCGACGCATCAAAATAATAATGTCACAAATATTGTTTAACAATAAAGTTCGAATAAATGTCAAAGTTTGTGAGTAAAATAATGTTCAGATTAATCAAATGTCAGGACCGGAAAGATAGAGTTAACAGGGTTTAGAGTGACATCATCACAGAGATACAGTTTAAGACGCTGACCATTCACTTTGAAAGTACCCTTATCCGGGTGAGAAATTAAAACAGTACCATAAGAAAAGACTTCTAAAACAGTAAAAGGCCCAGACCAACGTGATTTTAATTTACCCGGGAATAAACGTAAACGAGAATTATAAAGAAGCACTTGGTCGCCCGGCTTAAAGATTTTTGGGTGCCTAAGATTTCGATCGTGTAAACGCTTCGTCCGCTATTTATAAAGTCGGTTATTTTCATATGCGTAAGAGCGCCACTCGTCGAGTTCGTTAAGTTGAAATTTTCTAAAATCGCCGACAGAGTGGGGATCGAAGTTTAAAAATCGTAAGGCCCAAAAGGCGCGGTGCTCTAACTCTACGGGTAAATGACACGATTTTCCATAAACCAACCGATATGGCGTACATCCGAGGGCGGTTTTGTATGCTGTTCGGTAGGCCCATAGAGCATCGTCTAATTTGGCTGACCAGTCTTTTCTAGATGTGGAAACAGTCTTTTCTAAAATTCTTTTTATTTCTCTATTCACTACTTCGACTTGTCCGTTAGTTTGGGGGTGGTAGGCAGTGGAAAGCTTATGAGTAACGCCATATTTAGTTAGGATTTTTGAAAATTGTGCGTTACAGAAATGGGAACCCCTATCACTAACGATAGCGCGCGGCGTACCGAATCGAGAAAATAATTTTTTGAGGAAATTAACTACGACTCGGGCGTCATTCGTAGGAAGAGCTTGGGCTTCGGCCCAACGTGAAACATAATCAACGGCAACTAAAATATACTTATTCCCGAAGCTAGAAGGAAAAGGGCCGACAAAATCAATCCCCCAGAGGTCGAAAACTTCGCACTCTAGGAAATAATTTTGTGGCATTTCATTTTTATTCGAAATATTCCCCGACCGTTGGCAACTATCACACCTACTCACAAAGGCATGCGCGTCTTTAAACAGGCTGGGCCAGTAAAAACCCGCGCTTAACACTTTGTGAGCGGTGCGAGCAGCTTGATAGTGCCCACCTGTCGGTCCTTCATGCAAATGTTTAATAATATCTAATCCTTCATCAAAGGAAACACACCTCCTGATCACTTGGTCTGCACAGACTTTAAAAAGATGCGGGTCCTCCCAAAAGTAGTTCTTCAATTCAGAAAAGAATTTCTTCTTTTGCTGAGACGAGAACTCTTTTGGGAGCACACGAGCCACTAGATAGTTGGCGATGCGGGCAAACCAAGGAGAAGTAGATGTGTTAATTACGAAAAGCTTCTCATCAGGGAAATAGTAATGAAAAGAATTTTCATCTAATTGCTCGATAAACGGGTTGTCTAGGCGCGAAAGGTGGTCGGCGGCCAAGTTCTCGGCACCTCGCTTATCACGGATCTCTAAGTCAAACTCCTGGAGGAGTAAGACCCAGCGAATCAAGCGAGGCTTGGCATCCGTTTTAGAGAGAAGATATTTGAGGGCCGAGTGGTCCGTAAAAACAATGATTTTCGAAAGAGTAATATAAGGGCGAAATTTGTCAAATGCGAATACTACCGCTAAGAGCTCCTTCTCGGTTGTGGTGTAATTTTCCTGTGCAGATGTGAGTGTTTTACTAGCGTAATAAATGGGGTGGAAGTTTTTGGAAATACGTTGACCTAGTACGGCTCCCACCGCATAACTACTCGCATCACACATTATTTCAAATGGAAGATCCCACACCGGAGCTATCATGATTGGCGCATTAACTAATTTTTCTTTTATTAAATTGAAGGCAGCTAGACAGAGGTCATCAAAGATGAATGGGGCATCTTTTTCTAAGAGATGGGTAAGAGGCTTGGTGATTTTGGAAAAGTCCTTTATGAAGCGGCGGTAGAAACCTGCATGACCCAGGAAACTTCTTATGGCTTTTATGTTCGTAGGTGGCGGCAGTTTCTCGATAACTTCTATTTTCGCAACGTCTACTTCAATACCCCTTTCAGAAATTTTATGTCCCAAAACTAACCCTTCCCTTACCATAAAATGACATTTTTCCCAATTTAAGGCGAGGTTAGTTTCTTCGCATCGCTCTAGGACTTTTTCGAGGTTCTCTAAGCAACTATTGAAGGAATTCCCGAAGACGGAGAAATCATCCATGAAGACTTCCATAATGCTTTCTACGTACTTGTCAAAGATGGCGAGCATACATCGTTGGAATGTAGCCAGCGCATTGCACAATCCAAACGGCATTCTTCGGTAGGCGAAGGTGCCGAAGGGACAAGTAAACGTAGTTTTCTCCTGTTCCTCGGGGGAGATGGGGATTTGAAGATACCCCGAGAGGCCATCGAGAAAACAATAAAAGCTATGTCCGGAAAGTCTTTCTAAAATTTGATCAATGAACGGCAAGGGGAAATGATCCTTGCGGGTGGCGTCATTCAACTTACGGTAATCTATACACATTCGCCATCCGGTCACCGTCCGAGTCGGGATTAATTCATTATTTTCATTACTTACGACCGTTATCCCTCCCTTCTTTGGTACTACCTGTACTGGGCTAACCCACTTACTGTCGGATATAGGATAGATAATTCCTGCGTCTAACAATTTCATAACCTCGCCCTTAACTACGTCTTTCATGTTTGGGTTTATACGGCGCTGAGGTTGTATAGAGTTACGAGAATTATCTTCCATTAAGATTTTATGAGTGCAGAAAGATGGGCTTATGCCCTTGATATCAGATATCTGCCAAGCAATAGCTTGGCGATGCTTTTGTAAAATTGAAAGAAGTTTATTTTTTTGTGCATCTGTGAGGTAGGCCGAAATTATGACAGGCAGCTTAGAGTCCTTTTCTAAGAAAGCGTATTGAAGGTGCTCTGGTAGTTCTTTCAGTTCCAAGGTAGGGGGGTCATCATACGAGGTCTTGGAAATTTGTTCTTTTTCAAAAACTATGTCCTCGTACACTTTTTTATAAGTAAAATTAAAAGGGGTGTTGCTAGCGGCCATGGAGGCTTCGTGCAGCGATTCAGTTGGAAAAGTAGAAGAGGAACAGAAATCAAAAAATTCTTTTTCAAAATCAGAGGAGCGAGTGGAGGATTCTTCACTTAGGTGTAGAGATTCAGTTGGAAGAGTAGGAGAGGAACAAAAATTGGAAAATTCTTTATCAAAATCAGAGGTGGGAGAGAAGGATTCTTCACTTATGGTATCCATGAAAAAACAGGAGTCATCATTAGCTAGTGTGTTCTTCATCGAGGGGGTGATAGAGAAAGTTACCTCATCGTCGCCCACTCGAAGGAAGAGCTTACCATTGCTTACATCAATGATAGCTCGGGAGGTGGCAAGGAAGGGTCGGCCAAGGATCAGGGGAACCTCGACGTCTTCTTCGATATCTAAAATGACAAAGTCCACCGGGAAGATGAACTTGTCAACTTTGACTAGGACGTCCTCCACTATTCCTAACGGGTATTTGACTGACCTGTCGGCTAGCTGGATACTCATTCGTGTGGGGTTGAGACTACCAATTCCTAACTTTTTAAACAACGAGAGGGGCATAAGATTAATACTCGCACCTAAGTCGGCTAAAGCATGTTTGACAAAGAGATCACCAAAGACACACGGGATAGAGAAACTACCCGGGTCACTGATTTTTTTCGGTAATCCGTTTGTCAAAACCGCCGAGCACGCGGCATTTAACGTGACATGAGAAAGGTTCTCTAACTTCTTCTTGTTAGTTAGGAGGTCCTTAAGGTATTTTGCGTACTTCGGCATCTGGGATATGGCTTCGTGGAAAGGCAGATTTACGTGGATTTGCTTAAACATTTCCAAAAAACGGGTGTATTGATCATCCTGTCGTTGTTTATTAAGTTCGGAAGGGTATGGCGGGGATGGATTATTTTTAAAGGTGGGTGGTGGAGTGAATTCTTTTTCTACGATAGGGGTGATAATTTCTTCGGCAGAGGATGAAATTTTTAAAAGGGGAACGGAGCTTTGATTTTCAAAAACGGGAGCGGAGCTTTGATTTTTAAAAACGGGAGCGGAGCTTGCCTCGGGTTCTTCACTTACCATACCAGGAACTTTCTTCCCACTCCGAAGAGTTATAGCTTTCGCTTGCTCTCTCGGGTTGGGCTCGGTATTGGAAGGAAGAGACCCTACGGGTCGCTCAGAAATCATTTTAGCGAGCTGTCCTACCTGATTTTCTAAGTTTTTAAACACTTCCGGTTAAGGTCCTAATCGTAGCGTCATTAGCATTCATGTATTTTGAAAACACTTCCTCCAAATTTGGAGGTTTTGGAAAACTTTGAGGAGGAGGTGGTGGTGGAGCAGAAAAATCACTTTGCGGTGGCGGGCGCATAGCATTCGATGGATTGCTCCACGAAAAATTCGGATGATTTCTTAACGCAGGATTATAACTATTCGGAAAATTAAAACCAGGAGGATGATAATTCGTAGCAGAAAAATTATTAAAAGCAGTTCTAGGCATATTATTTACATAATCCAAATGTTCGGCGGGAGGAGTTGCAGATTCCCATACCTGAGGGGCGGAGGCAGCAGTCATCTCCGTAATTTTTTTGCTTAATATTTCAACTTGCAGTGCGAGTTGTGAGACGTTGTCCACTTCAAAGAGACCTGCAGGTTTGTTTGGGCGGGACCTAGGCACATTCCACTGGTAAGTGTTCATGGCCATGTCTTCAAACAGCTCAAGAGCTGCTTCCGGGGTCTTATGGTTTAAAGTACCGCCAGAAGCTGCGTCTATCATTTGCTTCGTGCTTTGATTTAGCCCATTATAAAACGTCTGCACCTGCAACCATACAGGCAGAGCGTGATGTGGGCATCGTCTTAATAATTCTTTAAATCTTTCCCAGGTTTCATAAAGGGTCTCTGAGTCTATTTGTCCAAAGGCAGAAATGTCATTCCTAAGTTTAGCAGTTTTAGCAGGCGGAAAATACTTGGCCAAAAATTTTTCAGTTAATTGCGTCCAAGTAGTTATGCTATTTTTAGGAAGGGTGTTCAGCCACTGCTTAGCCTTAATTCTAAGAGAGAAAGGAAATAATCTTAGCCTAATAGCATCATTTGTGACACCATTTATCTTGAAGGTGTCACAAATCTCAAGAAAGCTGGCTATGTGTGCGTTCGGGTCTTCATCTTGAAGCCCGTCAAATTGCACATACTGCTGCACCATTTGAATTATGCTAGGCTTCAGTTCAAAATTATTATTATTTATTGCAGGGCGAACTATACTAGTTTCTGTACCCTCGAGATTTGGTCGTGCATAATAGGACATAGGCCTTTGCACGACTTCCTCCACGTTGGGTTCTGCCATTCTTAAGGTAGAAAATGACTCGGAATCCTCAACCGGCACTTGGGTAGTAGGGCCTTGAAATCGCGATCTTCTCCGAAGAGTACGCTCAATTTCGTGGTCCAGGTCCAAAGTAACTGACGGACTACCGCGGGTCATACACTAGAAGAAAAGAGGAGAAGCAAGACTAAAAAGTAAAAAAGCTAATGAAGTTGGAAAAAATTTTTTTTGAAATAGATTTTTTTATATTTTAACTCCCGAACTTCCCAAGGGCTACCCGGTGAAGGGTTCGCAAGGTACTAGACAAGATAGTGGCATTTAGAGCCACTTTGCCCTTTTCGAGAGAGTTAGGTGGTGTAGAAAATTTTGTGATGTGGGTTTCTATTACGAATGCGGTAATTAAAATCCAGCCACTTATCTCTGTGCGAGTAAGCGGAAATTAAAAGCTATACTCACGCACTCGTCAGAAAATTAAAACACACCCACTCGACAGAAAGTAAACACACTCTACTGAAATAAAGCCTGCCAATTAACTCAAGTGAGTAGGCGGAAAAATAAAATATGCACACTTGCTTGAAATAAACCAGCCAATTAACTCAAGTGAGTAGGCGGAAAAATAAAAGATACGCACACTTGCTTGAAATAAACCAGCCAATTAACTCAAGTGAGTAGGCGGAAAAATAAAAGATACGCACACTTGCTTGAAATAAAACTAGCCAATGAATTCAAGTGAGTAGGCGGAAAAAATTAAAAATACGCACACTTAATAAAATCCAGCCATTTAACTCAAGTGAGTAGGCGGAAAAAATTAAAGAAGGAGGCTGAGAAAGAGAAGTGATAAAATTAATATATTCGCGTTTTCAATTTATCAACAAGCGTTGCTTCCCCGGCAACGGCGCCAAAAACTTGATTGTCTCTGAGATATCTGCAAAGAGAAAATACCAAACTAACAATTCATCAAGGCAAGTATACCTATCGAAATGCAGCTAGGGGACACAAGTGTCGTATTGAAATCCGGGAACAGTTGAGTAAGCTTACTCACACGAAATCTATTATTTTATCGACGGCAAAATAAGGCTTGGCTAAATGTACTAAAAGAAGAGAACTACTTGTATGAAAAGATAAAGAGAGCGATTAACTTAAGCTTAGTAACGATGAAGGTAAAATGGACTCGATCAGAAATAACCTCGGCAAGAGTGGTTAGAAAAATACGATAAATAAACCTAAGCTAATTAGGGTAAAGGTCTTTGACCGTGGAGGTTCCATGAATATTGACACGCTTCTCTCAAAGGCCGTGCCTAACTGAGTTTAGGAAGGTCCGACCGACTTTCGCCTAAATCGGAGGCCTAAAACTCGCTTTACGCGGTGAACCCCTCTAATGGATTTTACTCTAATCCGGGAGATTTGATCGTCTGCCTCTCTCGAGGGGTGCGAACAACTCCCTTTACTCTTGAGTGCTCATTTCAATCTTTCGGCCTCTCGGCTAGCCCAGAATGAAAGCAAAGGTGGAGAGTATATATCGATAATATACCTCCAACCCGTGATAAATCAAGAGTAATTCAAAGCTAAACCCTAAAAAGAAAAGGTAAGATTCAAAGCATCATAACCTAATCACTCGAACCTCGGATCATTAAGATCGAGTACATGGAGGATTAGTTAATCATGGTGAGGTGGAAGAGGGGGATGAGTAGAAGGAAAATACTGAAAATGGAGCAGAAACATAAAAGAAAACAACAATTTTTATTTAGAGAAACAGCGACCTTACAGCTTGAAAACCAGAGATTACAAGAACATGAAAAGGAAACTATACTATCATTAGCATCATACTACAGAAAGAAGCTAGGAGCTAATACAGGGAAAGCATAAAGCTAGAGCTACGAACTAGAAATGAAAATACATGCTTAAAAGTTCAGAAAAACAAAGGACAGAACCTCCCCTCTCAAAGCGAAAAGTTGTCCTAAAACCCCTGGAGTTGGGCTCTATTTATAGAATTTTTCGGGTCGGGTCACGCCCCCCTGTCACGCCCTGGTCGGGCGTGACCCTGGGGCGTGACACATTCGGCGCGACTTTTTCGGGCAGGAATTGAATTCTGACGGAGTTGTTGCGGTACACGCCCACAAGTCACGCCCTGGCAGGGCGTGTACCTGGGGCGTGTTGTTTGCGGCGTGACTTTTTCGGGCTGAACTGAATGCTGGAGGTGACGGGCGGAATTGCTGAAGTACACGCTCATATGTCACGCCCGGGTCAGGCGTGACCCTGGGGCGTGACACTTTCGGTGCGACGGTGGAGCGGGAAAAACGAGGGCGCTGCGGCGATTCCTCGGAACCTGGGGACACGCCTATAGTACACGCCCGTGTCGGATGCGTCACGGGCGTGACCGAGGTGCGTGTACACTAAGTTTCCACGGAATGCAGTTTCGGACCAATTGCTTCATTCCTCTGGGTACACGCCCTAGGTACACGCCCTGGTAGGGCGTGACCTTGGGGCGTGTCACAGCAAACTTCGGCTGAAAGCCGTGAAAACCTGCAAAAAGCAGAAAAAATGCATTAGCGACAAAAATATATACAAAGGGGAATCAAAACAAGTACTATACAAGACATGATTGGCTTTAAAACGCCGAAAATATCCTAATAAAATTGACTGCAAACGGATTATCAATTGTCCCTGTACAGGTGCTGGAGAGTCAAGCGGGATGCATAAAGGTTGATGTCTTGCTGCTGTTGCTGCTAGCCCTCGAAGGCTTATGTTACTTGTTGTGTGTTTGCTTTTATTTTGGTCGGCCTGCGCGCCACTATTTGAGGCCACTGTTTGAAAGCCATGTAAGGCCATAAGGCCAACTTTTGTACTCTTGTAGGACATTCCTATGTAAGATATATACAACGTGGGGTTGTGTTATATGTTGGACATTCACTTGTGGAGTTCACGTTTTCGTATAGGCTTCTACTAGAATGCTTTGTGTTAGGTGCACTGCGTTACTCTGATATCATCCCGTAGCTTCATCGTCTGTTTTGTGGTATATGCTATGGGGCCCCGGCCGGACCTTCTAGTATATACCATATGAACGGATGGGGTTGTTACACAAGCTTCACAATGTGTAACAAAATATCTGACATCCTTCTTCATTCCCGGCCAACACATGGTCTTCCGTAAGCCGACGTACATCTTGGCAATACCCGGGTGCACTGAATACTGAGAGCAATGTGCCTCTCTCAAGATATCCTCCTGAATTTTTCCACCCTTGGGAATAAAGAGCCGCCACGGAAATAAACGAGGCCATCTTTCAGTGTATACTCATCAGTAGTCCCATCTTCGATTGACTTGATCGCTGGGGCTAGAGCTGCATCCCTTCCTTGCTCCACCCGGATTCGGTCCCGGATATCACAAACTATGCTCATGGTTGCCAAGTACTCCGTATACTTTACCGAAGAAGCCTTATATACCAAAGTAATATCCATATCTTTAATCATCCGAGCCAAATCCATACTCATCAATCGAGACTCTGGGCTCGAGTCTGGTACCTTTCTGCTCAATGAATCGGCCACAGAGTTCGCTTTTTCGGGGTGGTAGTTCAAGGTGAACTCCTAATCGCCCAGAAACTCTAACCACCGCCGTTGTCTCAAGTTCAACTCCTTCTTTGTATGAACGTACTTTAAGTTTTTATGGTCCGAAAAGATCTCGTAGTGGACGCCGTATAGATAGTGCCTCCAAACATTTAAGGCGAATACCACTGCTCCCAACTCCAAATCATGAACTAGATAATTGATCTCATGCTTCTTCAGCTGTCTTGAGGCGTAGACAATTACATGGCCGTGTGATGAGTCCATATTTTATACCTATTTCCGGACTCATCTAGGCTTGTTTTCCTTCGCTTGCACTTCACTTTTAGTTCGTTATCGTATATATTTCATCTTATCTTTATTTATATAGGAAGTACACATTTATGCCCGTGGTTGTGTATTTTGTTATTTATATAGTTTGTGCTCCCTTTTGTGATTGTCTGGAATGTCTGCACAGATTAGTGATTGGATTTTCCTTTCGGTACAGGGGTCGTGTGCGTGTTCCAGGATGGTTGTGAAACAAGAATACTGCGCACGATCATGGGATATAATGCGCACGACCACTGGTCGTGCACCCCTGATCGTGCGCACTACTCTACGTTCTCCAGAATCAGCCTGGGGTAAGCGCACGACCACTGGACATATTGCGCACGACCACCGGTCGTGCGCCACTGATCGTGTGCATTGATTCCTCATTTCTGGAGTCCTGTCTGGGTAATCGCACGATTATTGGACTTAGTGCGCACGACCACTGGTCGTGCGCCACTTCTCGTGCGCATTATCCCTGTTCTTCTTCCTGATATTCCATGTCAGTGCGCACGAGCACAGGATATAGTGCGCACGACCACTGGTCGTGCGCCTGTGATCGTGCGCATTGTTCATTTCTTCTTTTGTATAAATAGTGTAGGTCTCTCTCTACTCAAAAGGATCCGGAGATCGCTCATTTTCCTCCGCCGTTTTTCGCCTTCTCCGTCGTTCCCCTTCATCTTCCACCATAGGGAGGTGCTCCGGGCAAGCTTTCACCGCCAAATCCGAGCCGGAGCTTCCTCTCGGCCTCCTCCATCATCTCTTAGGTTCATTTCAAGTTTCAATGCCATAGCCATCAAACAAAGGGAAGCTTTCAACTTTCGTTCGCTGTCGTGAGACGAAGAAGACGGGCCATTGGAAGGTGGTGACAGCCCTTCTCTATCCCGGACGCAGTTGAGGACCGAGCTTGGACGTGGAATGACAACCCGACGATTCCGACCGTGAATCCTCAGCAAGACTTCGGATTCGGTCGATCTCTTGACTTGTTCTTCCTTTATTATTGTTTATGTGTTGTTGTAAACCTTATTTATAGATGATGTATGCTTATTTGTAAAACGTTCATACAATTATGTCTATGTGATTGTTTGTGTTCGTTATTTACTTGAGGTGCGCCTATTATTCCATCCACCAGCATCCACCCTGGCCGCACTAGCAATTGCTAGTGGCGTGCGTTGCGAAGAGGTGCTCACGACCCTCATTCCGCCGTTCTAACCACCCCATCCGCTAGCCTTCTCGTCCATCCGCCTAGTGATTCGGTGCATAGCGGCCCGACTAGTGTTCCATCCCGCCTAGCAAAGCATCGCATAGCGGCGTTGCATAGGAGTAGTTGTTTGTATTTTATTTTCTGTTTCCGCAATATCAAAGCCCCCATCGTTACCTCCGACCTAAGGACTTCAATCTCAAGTCCTCCTCGAAATTAACTCCACCTTACTGTGTTCCTTGTGAGATCGATACTTGGGAAAACCCCCATTTTATATTACTTGTGCGACCGGTTCACTGCCGTGATCTTTAGCATCAAGTTTTTGGCGCCGTTGCCGGGGAACACAGTCGTGTGAGTTTGTGAAGAGGGAGATAATAGATTGAAGCCCTTTTCCATTTGTGCATATCATTCTTTTTTTTCTTATTTGCTTTGGTTATTATAATTTTTATTTTGCTTATTTCTTTTTGCCCTTTTCTGATTTTTGATTTAGATAGCATATCCGTGCTATTTTCATTTTAGCTGTGTAACACTTTTTCAGCAATTATTTTTGTTCGTGATGGATTCTGATGCTGAGTGTCGTATCCTTGACACTTTGCGCCGATCCATCGATGTCATTGCTGTTATGAATGTCGAGCATTGCATTCGGTGTTTGTTATGTCAAGGTGTGGGCCACATGTTGAAGGATTGCCCTCGTTTGTGTAAGCCTTCTCCCTCTGAGGGCGTGTACACAACAACCTCCCGTTCGTGGAAGACTATTGTGGACAGGCCTACCAGGGTGTTGTCTGGCCCATACACTAATATAACGCACTTTGCTCATTCTTTACCTGTTCAGATTACTGAAGAATCTCTGGCCGCATACAGCACTTTCATGGGTCCCTCGATCCCTTTTTACGAGCTTTCCTCGAGTGATGATGATCACTCTGGTGTTAGCCAACAAAAATAGGAGCAGGAACTCATGGGCGCTCCTGTATGGGACGATGAGATTGTTCCGGTCTTCGACGGGGTGGCGTCAGTGAATGATTTTGCGATGGGACCTGCTCATTCAGTGCTTGATTTTGAGAGCAGCCTTACCCATCCGCAATTTTTGTCGGATTGTGCTACTCCATTTTTGTGTGAGTCGGTTGATGATGCCGTATTTGGGGATGACTCGGTGCCCGAGGTTGCGCCGAAGTGGGATGATGATTCCTCTATCTACAACGGAGAAGGTGGATCTTCGGAACACTTTTACGCACCCCGGTGGGATGAGGAATACCCACTTTCTGATGTGGAGGTTTGCACCTCCTTATTGGATGAGGCCGTTCTTCTTACCAGCGCGGACCTTGAGTTCTCGGATTCCCCTCGATACGACTCGTATGATACCGATGATGATATATGCTTGGATCCTGCTGAGAGTGATATCGGGATCACTCTCCCTATTTCTGATTATTTTAGTTCTTCTTCTCTTTATTACTTGATCCCCCTTCTTTATCTGAGCCTGTGCAGGATGAGTCTCCACAGGTACGTTGGGATGACGATGAGCTTTGTGCTCATGCCGTTGTCATCGCCTCCTGCGGGCCTATGATAGACGATACCTTGCTAGGCAATGATTTATTTTATGGTGAGATGAGTGAGGACCAGGCCTCCTCCTCATCCTACTTCCTATTTCCTCTACCTGTGTTGGGCAGGTATGATTATTTAGGTAGAGGGGTAACTGCTCTATCACCGTATCGGTACCCGTTACCGAAACGGATATTAGGCCAGTTACCTGTGCACTTTTTATTTCATAGGCCCATTAGCTAGAACTGTTTAGAATTTAATAAGTTGTGCTGGGATGACAGTAACCCCAGTACTTATCTTTCATTTTCCGCATTTTATTTTTCATGTTTATTTTAGTTTTAGCATTTCTTTTCGTATATTTTTCTTTTGTTTTTGCGGAGCTCACCCCTGCAGGTATTCATAGCAAATCGCATTGGCGGGGTTCTGATTCTTCGTATGGCGGGCCTGCTTCAGGTTTCCACGCATCTTCTGGTATGCTCACAAGCTGAGCATTGGGTAACCTCTTCCCTTAGCTTTTTATGATTTTAATTTCTCTATTATATGCTGCTTTGCTTAGTTTAAGTCTGGGGGAGAGCTAGTTTTGTTACCTTTTGCACGTGCACATCTCATGTGCATACTAGAAGCCTTTATAGTTTTATTTTGATTAGTTCATTGCATCACACACCACTGCACGCACATGAGCGCGTGCTTATATGTTAGCGTGCTGCGAGTTAAACTCATTTCTTCGTTAGATTTGGGAAAATTATGGTGCTGACATAGGATTGTGAGACGGAGTAAAATGTTGGCCTTGTTGTGTTTCTAGTCAACTGCTCTCGTCTCGTGTAGAAATTGGAGTAGATTTAATTTTTCTGTATGCTTTTAGTTTTATATTTTTCTAATTGCGTAAATACTTTTTATTCTACTCAAAAGTTGGTGAATCCGGTGTGAATCCGACGGTAGCTTAGGGATGTGTGTAGATAGCCGTTAGGTTCGTATTGCTCGAGTCGGGAGGACGGATAGTCTTTCTCGTTGGCTAAGAACTTGCCCCTAGCTACTCTCGAAGCATGGGTACTTGGTTAGTCATGTGCGTGCGTGATGTGGGCCGTCACTTTCTCTCGTTTGAGCCTTGTACCATTCCCGACATCTAACCGTTGCTATCCCCGTTGAGCCTGTCCCTTCCTTTGAAATCCCTTCGCCTCGCTACCATAGCCATATAGCCTTTCCTACTCGCACATCTGAATTTGATCGCTCGATTAGTTTGTTTTGTTGTACTTTATATCCGTTTTGTGTGGGCAGTTTTGTTGGTGTTTGTGCAGCTTGTGGTGTTGCCGTGTTTTCCTATTTTGTTTTGGCTATTTGGATAAAAGAAAAAATAAAAAAAAGGGAAAAGAAAAAAAAATATGATAGTAAATAAAAAGAAAATTTCCAATGTGGAATACAAAAAAAAGAAATGTATTTGTATATCTATTATTGCTGAGTTGTGCAATGTGGTTGAGTTGTGTTCGTTATGGGCTTGCGCGCACCGTCAAAAGTCCAGGTCTGGTGATGCGTCGCACGTGTTTGTCCATTTAGTTTAGCTGTGTACGTTTTCGGGCGATCTTATTTGGGTGTGCGTGTCCGTCTTGTTTACCTTTATATACCCCGCCTTCACCCAAGCCTATATTATACTCCAAGTCCTACGGATTCGTGCTTGAGTCTAACTAGTGCCGTGGAGAGAGTGTGAAAGGGCAAGCATATGGTCACCGACATTGGTGAATTCCTTTGGAGATTATCCCGAGCCCTGATCTTTGGCAATGCTCGCCTAGCGATTAGTCTATTTTCTCCCTACGCGTGACCGGATGATTCACCGTGATTCCATTTTTGAGTAATAATAAAATTTTGATACGCATTGTGAAAAGTATAAACTATTTTGTATACTTAGAAATTTCTTCTATTATATTTTTACGCGCGCGAGCATGCGACTACGCATGGTACTTCGTATCGCAATTTCTTTGTTAACTAGTATTTTTCCCTATCTGCTTAGATTTTGTTTGCTCGGGACGCACATACAGTTAAGTCTGGGGGTGTGATGAGTCCATGTTTTATACCTATTTCCGGACTCATCTAGGCTTTTTTTCCTTCGCTTGCACTTCACTTTTAGTTCGTTATCGTATATATTTCATCTTATCTTTATTTATATAGGAAGTGCACATTTATGCCCGTGGTTGTGTATTTTGTTATTTATATAGTTTGTGCTCCCTTTTGTGATTGTCTGGAATGTCTGCACAGATTAGTGATTGGTTTTTCCTTTCGGTACAGGAGTCGTGTGCGTGTTCCGGGATGGTTGTGAAATAGGAATACTGCGCACGATCATGGGATATAATGCGCACGACCACTGGTCGTGCGCCCCTGATCGTGCGCACTACTCTACGTTTTCCAGAATCAGCCTGGGGTAAGAGCACGACCACTGGACATATTGCGCACGACCACCGGTCGTGCGCCACTGATCGTGTGCATTGATTCCTCATTTCTAGAGTCCTGTCTGGGTAATCACACGATCATTGGACTTAGTGCGCACGACCACTGGTCGTGCGCCACTTCTAGTGCGCATTATCCCAGTTCTTCTTCCTGATATTCCATGCCAGTGCGCACGAGCACAGGACATAGTGCGCACGACCACTGGTCGTGCGCCTGTGATCGTGCGCATTGTTCATTTCTGCTTTTGTATAAATAGGGCAGGTCTCGCCCTAATCAAAAGGATCCAGAGATCGCTCATTTTCCTCCGCCGTTTTACGCCTTCTCCGTCGTTCCCCTTCATCTTCCACCCTAGGGAGGTGCTCCGGGCAAGCTTTCACTCCCAAATCCGAGCCGGAGCTTCCTCTCGGCCTCCTCCATCATCTCTTGGGTTCATTTCAAGTTTCAACGCCATAGCCATCAAGCAAAGGGAAGCTGTCAACTTTCGTCCGCTGTCGTGAGACGAAGAAGACGGGACGTTGGAAGGTGGTGACAGCCCTTCTCTATCCCGGACGCAGTTGAGGACCGAGCTTGGACGCGGAATGACAACCCGACGATTCCAACCGTGAATCCTCAGCAAGACTTCGGATTCGGTCGATCTCTTGACTTGTTCTTCCTTTATTGTTGTTTATGTGTTGTTGTAAACCTTATTTATATATGATGTATGCTTATTTGTAAAATGTTCTTACAATTATGTCTATGTGATTGTTTGTGTTCGTTATTTACTTGAGGTGCGCCTATTATTCCATCCACCAGCATCCACCCTTGTCGCACTAGCAATTGCTAGTGGCGTGCGTTGCGAAGAGGTGCTCACGACCCTCATTCCGCCGTTCTAACCACCTCATCCGCTAGCCTTCTCGTCCATCCGCCTAGTGATTCGGTGCATAGCGGCCCGACTAGTCTTCCATCCTGCCTGGCGAAGCATCGCATAGCGGCGTTGCATAGGAGTAGTTGTTAGTATTTTATTTTCTGTTTCCGCAATATCAAAGCCCCCATCGTTACCTCCGACCTAAGGACTTCAATCTCAAGTCCTCCTCGAAATTAACTCCACCTTACTGTGTTCCTTGTGAGATCGATACTTAGGAAAACCCCCATTTTATATTACTTGTGCGACCGGTTCACTGCCGTGATCTTTAGCATCACCGTGCTGCATCAATACCGCTCCCATCCCTTGATATGACACGTCGGTGTAAACTTGAAATCCTTCCTTCCCAGACGAAAGTGCTAGGATGGGGGCGGAGGTAAGTCTATCATTCAGCTCTTGGAATGCTGCTTCACACTGGGGTGTCCACTCATATTGTTGATGCACGAAAACGGACAGGGAGTCGGGCACCACCAGCTAACGGTTCGAACACCGGGGAATAGGGAAGGGAAGGAGGAGACTGTCGACTAATCGGTTACTAGCGGTCGCGGCTAAAGGGCAGAAAAGAGGAGGAGGCCGCTGGCAGCGGCAACAGCAGAGTTCGCCCGCCGCGGCTTAAATGCCACTCTTGCGGCGGGCTTTCCTTTACTTAAAAATGAGACAGTTACAACAAGTAAAAGAAGAAGAAGCCGGCCGGGCTACAAGCCGCAATACACTAGACTTGAGACCGCAGCTCACAACAGGCGAGCTCCTGGATCCCAGTCACGGTGTCTTGGGGAGTGCACCCACCCCCTATTTATAGGCTCGGGGGCCTGCCCAAACGGGCAGGGCTAAAATTACCGGCTGCCCGGGGTACAGGAGAACCGGGCAGAGGTGAGGGGAAGCAAAAGAGAAAGAAACAAGAAAGGAGGGAAGCCGCGCGGCCTGGCGGATTCCTCCTGGCGAGCTGACGGCTGGGTCCTTGGGCCTTGTCGCTGAGCAGGGTCGGCACTGGCAGCGGCCTGACTGGGAGACCGCCCGGCTTGGGAGGCTTGGCGGCTTGATTAATCAGACCGCCCGGTCTTGAAAGCTGCGCGGGCAGGTCGCGGATTCCGGGCTTATCATAATCCCCGCACATTTTTAAGTTTCCAAAAAACTTCGAAAATGTAGAACTAAGCCGGAGACCGCGACTGCTTCATCGTCGTCTATAAAATCCCCTGACTCTTGACATTCTTCAGGATTCCTGCCAAGCACGGGTCGCTACTCGCCACTTGCGGTTAGAATTTTGCAAGCCGACGCGATTTCTTTAGCGATGGATGTGATGTCATCAATGTTAGCCCGCAACAAGAAACCGCCAGAAGCGAAGCAGAGCCGGAGCGAGAACTCGAATGATTCTGCCCGTCAGACTGCCAAGAAGATCGGGAAGCCGGAGACATCAGCGGCTTCTGGACCTGAAAAGAGGCCGACAGAGATGGTCGGCGGACCATCGCAGGCCGCAGCCGATCCCAAAGCGGTTTCGAAGGTTGCTCCACTGCAAACCGGGATTGCCAAATCCTTCGACGTGACTTTCTCTCCATCAGGAGAACCACTCCTAAAAATCGGTGGGACGGAGGAGAAGAGTGTTGAGTCTGGGAAACCGTCCGAATTGCGAGCAAGGTCGACTTAATCGTTGTGGATGACAACGAGCCGGAGAAGGCGCAGGAACCCGAGCGGACTGTTGCTGAACAGGGCAAGCGGACTGAAAAGGTGTCCGGCTCCCTGAAACGGCGGAAAGAAAGGAGCGAAACCCTTGAAGAAAGGATGAAGAAGAAAATGAGGAAGCTGCATGCCAGAAACCGGAATATCTCTGAAAAGACCGGAGCGGACAGTCTTCAACACAGGCCGCACGAGAAGGAGGTACCCGAGGACCCGTCCACACGGATTACAAGCCGAGCGAACTGGAGGGTACACCTGCGGTTAGCGATTCGCTGAGCGAGCTCCTGAAGGGCATAGAGACCCTCTAGCGGCAAGACGCGCTGTTGGTGACACCAGCGGCCTCTGAGGAAGTTGACCGCCCGGACATCCAGGTTATTGGGGAGAAGCCTGGCGAACCGGCTTCCGCGGCTTCTGAAGGAGCCGAGAAACTGAAGCTCCGCGAGAAGATGGAGGAGATGAAGAAACTGATCGCCGAGAAGCGGCGGCGACCACACATCCATTGCTGCAAGGTAAACACCGGGACGTTAGGCGAATTATTAAATTCTACAAGTCGCGGTCAAGGAAGAAGGGGGCGAATATAATATTAAATCCGCCGGCCAGCTTTTTCCTGACCACGGCTCAACTGAAAAGCCGAGCTAAGGAAACCGAGCGGCTATGGAAAGAAAAGCTGAAGAGGATAGATCCTGAGCGGCTCAGGCGGCCAGTGATTAAAATCCATACCGCGGCCTCTGGAGGAGATAAACATCAAACCGGCGGTCTTATCCTACCGATTTCCTTACAAGAAGGTCGCAATAATCCGGCTGAACCTGACTGCGGTTTTTCTCCTGCAGGTGTACCGGAGACCGCGATAAAACCGGGCGACCTGACGTCGTTTTTGTCTATGCTGCCACCGCCTCCGCCTCCAAGTGTTCGCGAGAAGGAGATGGCCGACTTCCAGAAGGAGGTCGGCTCGCTGCAGGCGGCTTTGAACGCGGCCACCGAAACCCTGCGGATTAAAGACGAACAGCAGCGGGTTGCCCAGGAGGCCGCGGAAAAAAGGATCCAAGAGCTGCAAACCACCCTGGAGCAAGAGACCTCAAGGTTGCAAACAGCGCTTGAGCAGGAGACCGCGAGGATGAAGACTGCGATGGAACAAGAGACTGCCCGGCTCCAGACCGCGATGAAGGAAGAGACCGCCAGGCTCCAGACCGCGAGGAAGGAAGAGACCGCCAGGCTCCAAACCGCGATGGAAACCGCTGAGGCGAAGATTGCTGAGATGCAGGCTGCCTTGGAGCAGGAAAGGGCGGAGAAGCACTTGCTGATGGTCGCGCGGCTGGAAGGAGACAGAGAACAGATCCCACATGCTGAAGGCGGCGAGAACCAAGTCTTGCCGGCGGAGACCGGCGGAGAACTGCGGCCTGCACCACCAACTCCTGCAGAGTTGCCGGGAACTAGCCGCCCGGCCTCTGGCGAGAGTTCGCATCCGCCAGTGGCCGCGGCGCCTAACCAGGTCGCAGTTCCAAGCGGTCCGGGGGCCCAGGCGATCCATATGATTCCGTTTGCGAGAGTTGAGCGTGACGCTGCGCGAGTTCATCGGTCTCTGCATGCGCTTCATAATCTCGTTAGCCAGGTGTATGTTGCGATTGTGCAGACCGGTGAACAGGTCGCGCACATGGGACGAGATAGGCCGGGAAGACGACAAACGATCCTGAGCGACTTGAGAGACCTAAGCCGCGCGGACATTCGTATATTGTGTTGTAATATATATTTTTTCTTTGGATGCTGGACAATTTGATTGCTGTAAACTGTTGTATTTTATTATGCTGCGAACTGAATGCGCTTATGCGGTTTGAAATTCATAATCCACATGTCTGCTGCTTTGTTCTGAGAAATTTAAAGTGTAGGAAAGTAGCCGCGCGGTCTGGCGAACAGATCGCCGGCTTGAATACTTGATACCCACATGATTTGCCATAGAATTTTCTAAGTGCAGGGAAATAGCCGTGCGGACTGACGGACTAACAGGCGGCTTGATCACTACGCTGCTCTGCACTTCCAGCGGACTGAGGCCGCGCGGCGTGACGACTAGCCGCGATTTGACGTTGGGTACTGTAGCTTCACGGATTTTCTATAAATAGCGCAGACCCCGTAGATTTCATCACAAATCGAGAAGGATGCGGGCTAAGTCCAAGTCGTCGCGGTCTGACAAGGCCACAGCCGTTAGGACAGACGCGGCCTCCGCCTTCTACTCAGCTGACCACAAGGAATGCCGGCTTACAAAAGCCGAGCTGGATTCCTTTGTCGAGAAACACATGCAAGGAAGCCCGCTGATCGCGCGGCTTCCCCGGCAGGGATGAGCGGATTAACTCCTCCAACGCTAACCAGATCGCGGTCCCCATTGACCATTTCGACTGCGGGTTCAGCTTCCCGGTCTTGCTAGAGGCCGTAGCGGTCTTCGACCACTATGGAGTTGTGCCCGGACAACTTCCCCCAACTCGATAGCCGCGATATACGGCTTCATCTCTTATCTGCGGTCGGAAAGAGTCCGCTTCTCGATGAGGCTCTTCCGACAGTGCTTCTCGGTGCGGTCTATCCCGGACTCCGGGACTAAGATCTTCCGGGGGCACCTCTACTTCGGCTGCCGAGGGCTGAAGGTAGTCAACTTGGCCAACAAGATCGCGAACTGGCCGGAGGAGCGGTTTCTGATCTTCGAGGGCAACTTGGGGTTGCTGCCGGTCGATCCCCAAATCCGAGAAGAGACCGCCTTCGGCAGCAGCGGCGGCTTGGACGGCATGGAGAAGGAGATCTATGACTTCTTCAAGGGCGAGCGGCTTGATGTAAACCACTACATCCCGCTGCTGCCGTCTCTAGATGGAATTGAGGCGGAGGACAGTAAGCTCCAAACCGCCCGAACTGCATTTGTAGCCGCACGGCCTGGAAACTAACTTTGCCTTATCTTTGCAGCTGCTCTGGCGGTCCCGCTGAACAAGCCGCAGACTCCGGGCGGCTTGACCCTCACTCAAAGAGAAAAGAGAGCGAAGCGGGGTCAAGCCGGCGCGAGCTGCGGAGGAGGAGGAGTCGGACTCCTCTGGAGAATTCATGCTGCAAGGAACCGGCAGCAGCCTGAAGGATGTCCACGGCGACCGGCCTTGCGGTGGAGTCCGGACGGCAAGTCGGTGACGATCTCCACCGCCCTCCCCTACTGGGGAGCAGAAGAAGTAAGCCGCCATGCTAATGCGGTTGGCGGCGCGCTGTACGGCAAGCGCAACCTGAGGGCTATGCGGCGAGTTCCTCCAGACGACCTGTCGCGGCTAGCCGCGCAAGTCGGCGCGAGGAGCTCGTGGCAAGTCACTTCATGGGGCTTGCCTACAAGTAGCTGATGAAAGAGAACAGCGGCTTGAAGACGCAGTTAGGCGAACAGCAAGAAGAGAACAAGCGGCTTAAAGAGAGAGAGGCGGTAAGTCATTACCAATACCCGCGCGGTTAGCATTATATAACCGCGCGACCTTACCTTTACCTTTGCTTTGCAGGAAATGTACAACCCTGCCAACCCGATCTTCCAAGACCAAGTCTTCCCCCAACTTGTCCAAGGAATCGATGGAGCGCTTAACCGCCTCCGGGACATTGGCGGCTTGGCCACCGGCTTCACCGACTTCACATGCGCCGACATCTACCCTTCCCTGAAGGAGCAGGTGGCCGACGTCTATAAGTCGATCAAAGGCAAGGCCAAGTCGCGGAAGAAGTCGGCGAGGTGGTGGGAGAGGACGTGGAAGAGGTCGGCCAGGGAAGCCGGAGTCCACGCACATCTCCTGAGTCCGGCGGCCAAGAGTCGGAGGACCGCGCGGCCAGACTCGACATCTTCTGATGGTTCAGCGAGCTCCGCAACTAGCAGCGGGTACTCTTATCATCTGTCGATGTTGGCGATGGCAGTGAGATTTGGATGCTCCTGCGACTAAGAAGCTCAAACCGGACGATTAGAAATTTTATAACTTTGTTTTGTATTTTGAACTTTTTGAAATCGGCGGCATTTTTTTGTAACCGCGCGATTAAAAATTTTGTAACACTTAATGACATAGTAATGAAGGCACTTTTACCTTACTCTTTGTTGCATCTTACTTTTCTTACTTGACTAAGTCCGCGCGGTCTCAGTGTAGCTTCCGATTTAGAATATAAGTATGTAAACCGACTGATCTTGCGCTGCGACTTCATCAAAGCTGTCCGCAAGAGAGAGACATTTCCCTGCGGTTTCTAACGGAGTGCACGTCAACAATAAGCCGAGCGGCTAATAATTTAAACCGCAATTTTCCTTTATGAATTATTCACCGTTATCTGCTAGAAGAGCTGAATTGCCGCGGCTTGCTCATACATAAACCGTGACCGCTAAGCCGCGCGGCCACCTGTCGTAGTCGGCAAACATTCATAACATTGAAGCATTAGATTGCGGATAGGGCGAACTCTGAAACGAATTGCCCATTTGATTAAAGGAACAGGATAGAGAAACAAGCTTTGGCTTCCGATAACACAGACCGATATAGGCATATGGAAGCCGGGAATCTTTGTGACGACAGTTCGTGATTAGCTAATGTAATTAATACCATAAGTCGGCAGATCAAAGCCAGGAATCAAGTGTCAGGAGCAGGTCGGGCGACTTCCTTTCCATATGAATAACAAACCGGCAATTGATATATTTAAGCCAAATTAGATACTGAATAGTGGATATGCGGACGTAAGTCGGCCGAGTTCCCAAATATATTAATGATAATCCGGCCGGTAAGAATCTGGGAAGTTAAAAAACTTAAGCCGGAATATGAAACGGGCGGCTTGTGTAAATAATTATAAAACCTGCACAGGCCGCTAAATATAACCGCAAGGCAGCGGATAGGCACGTGTTGTCCTGCAAAAAATAGGTGAAGATATGCACTTATGTGTCAATGTGGGCAGGTGCGTGTAGCATTGCTTTCCTCACAAAGAACACATAAGCGGGATCGAAATTCTTAAAATCCATGACCAATGTCAAGCAGGACAAGTACGCAACGTCTCCGACTGAGGTCAAGCAGGACAAGTACGCAATGTCTGCGACCGAGGTCAAGCGGGACAAGTACGTAAAGCCTGTCTGTGACTGAAGTCATGCGTGACGGGTACGCAAAGCCTGTCTGTGACTGAAGGTCAAGCGGAAAACCCACTACACATCTGCTACTGAAGTCAAGCAGGATGTGGAGGGCTTAAGAATTCGAAAGGGGCTCTTGCCCCTACATGCATATATATAGACATAAAAAGGTAAAGCTAGAAATAAGCTGCAAATGAAGAAGTAACCATTTGCATGATGTTAAGGAAGTGATAAAGGATATATATCTGCAATTTTATCATGCCTTATAGAAAGAGAGAGAGAGATGTTATGTATTATTCTGAACATAAGCACTTTTCATTATAGAAAGAGAGGAATAACTGCTTGATCCATTGAGCAAGAAACGGAAGATTGCCTTAGAGAGTAACTAAATAAAATATTCTTGCAGCTTTCCAGCTTTCACAAGTTTATTAGCCAATTCCTTGAGAGCTATGCAATCTTCTGTTAGATGACCAATATCTTTATGATACTTGCAAAAAAGCTGCTCGTGCCGATACTTGATTTGGATTTCATGCGCGAGGCTTCTTGAACTCAGGCATTCCCTGAATGATTATCAAAAGATCTTCCATAGGAATTTTGAACTTAACATACTTACCTGAACCTTTTTCGTACTTTGGAGTTTTATCCTGGAGAATATAAGGAGACTTGCAATATTCAACTTGCAAGACATCTTGAGGGAAATAGATTGCTGTTGACCAGAATTCCCTTGAGATTGTTTAGCCATTTGATTCAGAAATGAAACATAATCTTTATTTGCCTCTTCGCCCATTATGAATGTATTAACTATATCCATAAGATCTCCGTAGCTCTTGGGATATTTTGTGGTGAGCTTGAATTTCAATGGGCCTTCTTGAAGGGCATTTATGAAAGCATGCAAGTAATAGTCTTGATGGACGCTACAAATATCTAGAACCTCCTTTTGAAACCGATCAACAAAGTCTGAATTAGACTCGTCAATTCCTTGCTTGATTCGGAAGAGAGCTCCAACGTCTCTTTTCCGCTTCCTGTAAATAGCGAATCTAGAAATAAATTGACTTCGAAGATCCTTAAAGCTGGTTACTGATCGAGGTGGGAGGCTATAAAACCATTCTCTTGCAATATTGCCAAAGGATATAACAAAGAGCTTGCATTTTACTCCATTTGACACTTTTCTTAGTGAAATAGCTGATTCAAAAGCTTGCAAATGAAAAAACGGATCATCACATCGAGAATACTCCGGGAGACGCGGTACTCTGAAGTCATCGGAGACAGTATCCCGCTGAATTTGATTAGTGAATGGAGAAGGGGCCTCTTCTTCGTCCTCATAAAGAGACTCATTTGCAACAGATTCTAACCCACGCTCAAAACTGCTTGCAAAAATTTCTTTACGAGGGTCAACAACCTCACTATTAAAATACGAACAGTCCTGCATTCCTGAGAGATTTGTGATAACTGAGATGCGGCTCGATTTATCATGACCCTTTGCAGGATTCATCCTGACAAGAGAGAAATAGCCGAACTTTTGCAAGAGACCGCAGAACAGCGGCGGCTTAAAGTGGCGGCTAGACGATTCTGCAAACCGATAAGAAGACCGGCTGAAAAGAGAGCGGATAGAATGCCAGGTTCTACAGTGCGAAAGGCGGGCTGAAAGCCTTAGCCGGCGAAGTCGCGGCTTGCTCGACAGGCCGCCGAACTCTAGTGGATAGAGCGGTCTGGATCCCTAGACCGCTGATTTCATCGATTAGTCGAGATCTGAAGGTCGCGTGTTAACTGTTGATGCACGAAAACGGACAGGGAGTCGGGCACCACCAGCTAACGGTTCGAACACCGGGGAATAGGGAAGGGAAGGAGGAGACTGTCGACTAATCGGTTACTAGCGGTCGCGGCTATAGGGCAGAAAAGAGGAGGAGGCCGCTGGCAGCGGCAACAGCAGAGTTCGCCCGCCGCGGCTTAAATGCCACTCTTGCGGCGGGCTTTCCTTTACTTAAAATGAGACAGTTACAACAAGTAAAAGAAGAAGCCGGCCGGGCTACAAGCCGCAATACACTAGACTTGAGACCGCAGCTCACAACAGGCGAGCTCCTGGATCCCAGTCACGGTGTCTTGGGGAGTGCACCCACCCCCTATTTATAGGCTCGGGGGCCTGCCCAAACGGGCAGGGCTAAAATTACCGGCTGCCCGGGGTACAGGAGAACCGGGCAGAGGTGAGGGGAAGCAAAAGAGAAAGAAACAAGAAAGGAGGGAAGCCGCGCGGCCTGGCGGATTCCTCCTGGCGAGCTGACGGCTGGGTCCTTGGGCCTTGTCGCTGAGCAGGGTCGGTGCTGGCAGCGGCCTGACATGGAGACCGCCCGGCTTGGGAGGCTTGGCGGCTTGATTAATCAGACCGCCCGGTCTTGAAAGCTGCGCGGGCAGGTCGCGGATTCCGGGCTTATCACATATGGCACACCTTTCTTCGTCAAGGAGGTAAGGGGAAGGGCAATCTTTGAGAATCCTTTTACGAACTTGCGGTAATACCCGGCAAGTCCAAGGAAGCTCCACACATCGGCCGCTGACTTCAAGGGAGACCACTCCTTCATGGCACGCACCTTGGCCGGATCCACCGCTAATCGAGCCACTGATCACATGGCCCAAGAAAGCAACCTCCTTAAGCCAGAACTCGCACTTGCTAAATTTAGCGAACAAGGCGTGCTCTTTTAATTTCTTCAATACCAAGGATAGGTGCTCAATATGTTCCTCCTCCGTCTTAGAGTAGACTAGGATGTCGTCGATGAAAACGATGATGAATATGTCCAAATAAGGCTCAAACACCTTGTTCATCAGGCTCATGAAGGCCGAGGGGGCATTTGTGAGCCCAAACGGCATTACGGTGAACTCGTACAGTCCGTATCTTGAGCTAAAGGCCGTTTTCTGGATATCCCCTTCTTGTATCCTCAACTAATAATATTCCGAGCGCAGATCCAACTACAAAAACCAATGCGCCCGCACCAGTAGATCGAACAGCTCATCGATCCGGGGTAGCGGATAAGTGTTCCGCACCGTCAGTCGACTGATCTCCCGATAGTCTATGCATAAACGCAGGGTTCCGTCCTTCTTCTTGACGAGCAATACAGGGGCTCCCCAGGGTGACGAGCCGGGGCGAACGAACCCTGACTCCACAAGTTCTTGCAGTTGAACTCTACAATCCACGAGTTCCTTCGAGGCCATTCAGTAAGGGGCCCTGGATACAGTCTTGGCAACCGGTACTATATTAATTTGAAAATCAACTTCTCTATGCGGGGGTAATCCTTGCAGTTTCTCAGGAAATACATCGGGGAAGTCTCACACTACCCGCACGTCTTTCATATCCAACGCCATCTCCTTCAACTCAAAATAGATCATGAAAACTTCATCCCCCTTCATATGGTCTTTTACACCCTGAATCGAAGATAACACCATATGTGGTGTGAAGCTAATACCTTGGAAGATGACATCTGAGTCCCCATATATCAAATAGATTCGTTTCTCCGCGCAATCAATCCTTGCGAAGTGCCAGTCCAACCACGCCAAACCCAGAATGAGATCAAACTCTGGCATCCTCAAGACCGTGGCAGGCGTATCAAAGGCTTTTCCCCCAATAAGTATCTCAAATTCGCACTTAGCGGTTGCGGTCATCTCAGAGACATCTGAGAGGCGTACTCTTCGAGCAATACCAGTGAAGTATTGCACTCCTTCTAGGTTTTTAATGAAGTCCGCCACACAAACGAGTGTGTGGCACCGGTATCAAATAGTGTGTAGGACGGTTTCTCACTAACCATTACGCCTAAGTATCAGAATTGTGAAGGCTCAAGCCAGAATCCTAGAACAAACTTAGGTAGACTACGGACAAATGCTTAATTTCTTCCTCGTAGTCCATGCCCTGGAGCTGTGTTGGAACACCCTATTACTAATTTGGGTCAGGATCATTATGTCTCTAGGAAATAAATGTTTGACCTCCTGTATAGCTCAAAAGGTCAATTAGAATTGATTCTAAGGGTTAGAAGTCTAAGTTTTGAAGCTGCTTGATTCTAAGGGTTAGAAGTCTAAGTTTTGAAGCTACCCTCAAGACCAAGCCTTTTTCAGTTTGAGACTAAGTCATATCGTCGAGCTCAATACGACGATTCGTCGAACTCCGATCGACGATCGTCTAGCTCAACTTCGACAGATCGTCGAACTCCATTCGACGATCGCTGAGCTCAACTTCTTCATATCGTCGAACTCCATTCGACGATCGGTGAGCTCAGTTCGACGATCTTGACTCAGCTTTGGATCTCTATCTCTGAGCTCAGTTCGACGTTCCTTGAGCTCAGATCGACGATGTTCTGCTGCTGTATATATCCTTATCGCTGAGCTCAGTTCAACGATAGCAGAGCTCAGTTCAACGTTTTCAGATAACTTCAAGGATGTTTCTAGATTCAAATTCAAATCAGTTAAGGAGTTATTCTGCAATTATTTCAGAGAATTTCTAGCCGTTTTCGTTTATTTCTGGACCAAGTTTCAAGGGATTTTTCAAGGAATATTTCTGTGGACTTTCCTCCAGAAGAGATTTTGCAATTAAGGATGCAATTAATGCAGGCCAACGACTATTCTTGACAGAGAATGTTATTCTATTCTGTACCAGACAATAAAAGAGAAGAATTTTTGAATCTCATACAGAATACACATACACAGACAGAGAGACTGACATCAGTAATCTTCAGAACAAGAACAAAAATATTCTGTCTCAAAGAATTCTCTAAAGAACACACATCCAAGGAGATCAAACTTCTCTGAAATCTTCAGATCTCTCTAGTTTCAAGTGTTCAAGGCCAACATCTTTCAAGACTCCAGACATTCAACATTTCAGTTATTGCTGAAATCATCTTTTGCTGGAGCTTAACTTGTGAAGGCCTATCACCCTACAACAAAGCTTCTTTTCTTGAAGATCTCAAGGACTCAGGGGGAGACTTGACACCATCAATCCACATAGTCTTATCAGCTGTTTGAGAAAGAGAAGACTTCCATCACTCTCTCACCCCTATCTCTGTAAAGGGTATCTCAAACTCCCTTCAAAAGTTTGAGTTTGGTTTTTGAGTACCTTGTCAAAAGCTCATTAGTGGCAAGACACCTGATCAAAAAATCTGATTTGGTTTTTGAGCACCTTATCAAAAGCTCATTGGTGCCCAGGACACTTGATCAACTCATCCTGCAGTAGATTCCTACCTAGGGTGGTAGAAGAGTGGATGTACCCAAGTTTAGGGGAACCACTATATTTCCTTGTGTCTTCTGGTTTTGCTTGTCTTTATTTTTGTTTCTGGCCTTGATTATTCTGTGATTAGCTTTTGATTAGTTTAGTTCTGTGATTAGATTTATTACTGCTTCCCTGCTCACTCTTATTACAACAATTATTATAAAAAGTTTTTAAGCATCATATACTCTATTCACCCCCCCCCCCCTCTAGAGTATATCAGATCTAGCTGCACTTTCAATTGGTATCAAAGCGAGGTTGGTTAAACATACCACACCTTGGTGATTGCACAGGCTAACACCTGAACCCAAAAGATCCCTAGTTAGATATGTTTTCTTTTGTAGTTTATTATTAGAATTTTGTTTTCACAAATCATGACCCAAAATAAAGATTATGCTAGCACCAGACCTCCAGTGTGCAATCTATCCAAGTTTGCACTTTGGAAAGCAAGGATCAGACTGTACATGAATTATATTGACGAAGATATTTTTAACTCTGTTTTGACAGTATGTCCAAGACCTCCAGAGAACTCAAGTACAAATGTTGTTCCACTTCCATCAGGAACAGATGCTGACATCAAGAGATGGAAGGTAGCTGATGCCAAGGCTATGAACATCTTAGCCCAGACAATGTCTGATGACATATTTCAAAAGGTGGCTGAATGCAATTCAGCAAAGGAAATTTGGGACAAACTCTCTGAAATAGTCTCAGGCTCAGCTGATGAGAGAAAGGATAGGAGATCCCACCTCATATCTCAATAGGAGAATTTCAAGAAGGGAGAAACTGAGTCAGTGGGAGATATGTACAACAGGCTCAGTCTAATTGTCAGTGAACTCAGGACATTGGATAAAGAGATCTCACTAACTGAACTCAATGACAAAATTCTAATGTGCTTCCCTAGCACTTGGGATTCAAGAATCTGGCCAATTAAGGATGCCAGAAGTTTGAATGAGATCACCACTGAAGCTCTATTGGGTTAGCTCAAATCTTATGAGCTACTCATCAAAAATAGAGAAGAAGAACAGAAGGCTGCCTCACTAGCCACAAGAAAAGAGAAGACCATAGCCTTCAAGGCAACTGAAGATCTGCCTGAAGACAATGTCACAGGCAATGATGAACTGCTCAGTCTGTTGACAAAAAGATTTTACAAGATGGCCAGAAAGGACTTCAGAAGGAGATCATACAAGGAGCATGATAAGCCAGGGTATGACAAGTCCATTAATAATAATAAAGACATTGTTTGCTTTGGTTGCAGGAAAACAGGGCACATAGTTCCTGACTATCCAAAAAACAAAAACAAGGACAGAAGGGACAAGAAAGAAAGAAGAAAGGAGAAAGAATCCAAGAGGAATGGCAATGGCAAACCCTCATCAAGCAAAAACAAACATACAGGAAATGGGTTTGTTGCTGAATCCTGGAGTGAGACTGAAGAGGAGTCAGAAGCCTCATCCAGCTCTAGTGATGATGAGGATGATGCAGAAGAGAAAGAGTTCTGCATGATGGCAATCAATGCCTCACAACATAATTCAGAAGAAGAGGAGTTAGAGTCAGACTCAGAGACTCAACCTGAAGAAGATCATGTAATCAGTTCTTTTGATTTTAATTCAGAGGACTTTAAATCTGAATTTAAAGCATTGTGTTTAGACCTGCTAAAGTCTGAGAAAGAAATTATCTCTCTCAGAAATCATTTATCTGAACACAATACTTTAAAGTCAGAAAACCTCAAACTCTCTCCGGAGTTGGAGTGCTGTAGGGAGCAGATAGCTTCACTAAAAAGTGAGCTGTCTGAGGCCAAGAAGCTTGAAGAATCCCTTAATGGGAGAAGCATCAAGCTGATGGACATCACAAGAACAGTGAACTCCAGATTTAATAGTACACTGGGCTTGGGTTCTTCATCCAGCCAACCCATAGTTCTAACAACTCCAATCAAATTCATTTCTGACAAAGAAAATGGAGTTGTAGAGGTAGCTAGGAAAAATTCTGATCTGCCCCAGAAAACTAAGTCCCAGCAGAAATCGTCGAACGGAGGTCGACGATCGCCAAACGGAGATCGACGATTGCCGAACGCAGATCGACAATCTCAGGCAAAATCGCCGAACGCAGATCGACGATCTCAGGAAAAATCGTCGAACGAAGGTCGACGATCTCAAGTACCTGAACTCAGCCATAGTCGACCGTCGAACGGAGCTCGACGATCTGACCCAAGATCGTCGAACGCAGCTCCAAGATCGTCGAACAGAGGTCAGAGCTCTGGAAATTTTTTCAAGGGCAAATCAAAATCCAATCCTAAGGGTCCTACATCCCAAACCTTTAACCCTTATACTGAATGGATTATACCTCCAAGGAGATATCATCCTGAAGGATATAAGAGTCAACCTGGGATGTCCTTTATTTCAGAATTTAAAGGTTATCAACCTAGGACCAAGGTAAACTGGGTCAAAAACAAATGAATTATCTTATGTGCAGGTGAAGACCTATCCAATATCTAACCAGCAATGGTACTTGGATAGTGGGTGCTCTAAGCACATGACAGGGAACAAGGACAACCTCACATCCTTTAGAGCCAAGCTTGGACCCAAAGTTATCTTTGGTGATTCAAACTTTGGACAGACTAAAGGATATGGTGCAGTCCAGATTGGATCAGTAACTTTCAAGAAGGTAGCTTATATGGAAGGACTGAAGCACAACTTAATAAGCATCAGTCAGCTATGTGATGAAGGCTACCAGGTGACCTTCAGCAAAGCCTTATGCAAAATCAAGTCAGAGGACAACACAACTGTGTTGATATGTAAAAGGAAAGATAACATCTATCTAGTAGATTTTCTTTCAATTGATGTAGATATTTGCCTGTTTAATTCTGTCTGTAGACCAAATATTTTATGGCATAAGAGACTAGGACACCTAAATCTTAGAACTATTGCTAGGCTATCCAAGGACAACCTTGTTAGAGGACTACCTTCCGGGCCCTACAAGAAGGAAGGACTCTGCAGGGCTTGTCAATTAGGCAAGCAAACTAAAAACAGCTTTAAGTCACTTAATAAGAGTGATTCACCTAGGATATTGTATCTGTTACACATGGACCTTTTTGGACCCATCACAGTATAAAGTCTAGGAGGGAAATCTTACACTTTAGTAGTTGTAGATGACTTCTCTAGATTCACTTGTGTGTTCTTTCTAAGGAACAAGTCTGATAACTTTAAGTGTCTGACAGAGTTTCTCAAATGTATACAGATTGAGTTCAATACTCACATTGCCCTGATCAGAAGTGATCATGGGACAGAGTTTGATTCTCTTCTTATGCAAGAGTTCTGTCAGAGTGAAGGGATCAGGCACACTTTCTCAGCTCCTAGAACTCCTTAACAAAATGGGGTAGCTGAAAGGAAAAATAGAACCCTTATTGAATCTTCCACTACATTGTTGTCAGATGCTCACCTTCCTCTATCCTTTTGGGTAGAGGCAGTGAACACCTCCAACTATATGCTGAATAGAAGTTTGATACATAAACTAAAGGGAAAGACTCCCTATGAATTACTCAAAGGGAAGAAACCTAAAGTTGATTATTTTAGAGTTTTTGGTTGTATTTGCTACATACATAATAATGACAAGAAATACTTAGCAAAATTTCAAGCTAAAGCTGATGAAGGAGTGTTTCTGGGATACTCCATGATCAGCAAGGCTTATAGGGTTTATAATAAATCATCTTTAAAAATTGAGGAATCTGTTCATATATCTTTTGATGAATCTAACATGTCTTTCAAGGAGAAGATCTCTTCTACCATAGAACCTTTGTAGGAACATTCTCTGGTTGAAGACATGAACAAGTTACAGGTTAATCAAGGGGATGAAAGCAGTGAAGATGAAGACAGTGCTCAACATATTGAAGAATAACTTGAAGAGTCAGTTGTTGTACCACAAGAGGAAACAACAACATAGGTTGGTGAACAATCAACACCCCCTGTTGATTTAGTAACATCAAGAGACCATCCAATTTCCCAAATAATTGGAGACATCTCACCTGGTGTGCAAACCAGAAATCAGGTCAACCAAAACCTGTTGCACACCTGCTTCCTATCTCAAATTGAACCTCAGTCCATTCAAGATGCAGAGCAAGATCCACACTGGATCATTGTAATGCAAGAGGAGTTGCATCAATTTGAAAGGAATAAAGTATGGGAACTAGTGACAAAGCCTAAGGATCACTCCATTGTTGGAACAAAGTGGGTGTTTAGAAACAAACTCGATGATCAAGGAGTAATTGTAAGGAACAATGCAAGGCTAGTTGCTCAGAGATATTCTCAAGAAGAAGGAATAGACTACGACCAGACTTTTGCACCAGTTGCAAGATTGGAAGCCATCAGAATATTTTTAACTTATGCAGCACATAAAGGCTTCAAGGTATATCAGATGGATGTCAAAAGTGCATTTCTAAATGGAGACATCAAAGAGGAAGTATATGTCAGACAACCTCCAGGTTTTATCTCTCCAACTTATCCTGATTATGTTTTTAGATTGAACAAAGCATTATATGGTCTCAAGCAAGCTCCTAGAGCATGGTATGAGACCCTAGCATGCTTTCTCTTGGAAAATGGATTTATAAGGGGTAGAGTAGACCAAACTCTTTTCATTAGAACCCATAAGTCCCATACCCTACTAGTACAGATTTATGTAGATGACATTATTTTTTGTTCTACTGACTCCAAATTATGCAGAAGGTTTTCCAACCTAATGCATTCTAAATTTGAAATGAGTAGCATGGGTGAGCTATCCTTCTTCCTAGATTTGCAAGTCAAACAGCATGCTGAAGGCATCTTCATTTCTCAAACCAAGTATACAAATGAATTGGTTAAGAAATTTGGCATGTCTGAAGCATCTTGTATGAAAACACCTATGCCTACTAATGCTGTATTGGATGCTGATGAACATGGGAAACCTGTTGATCAGACAACATATAGAGCAATGATTGGCTCTTTACTGTACCTTACAGCTAGTAGACCAGATATAATGTTTGCTACATGTATATGTGCTAGGTTCCAAGTAAGCCCTAGAGAGTCACACCTAACACTAGTAAAGAGGATTCTCAGGTATGTTAAAAGTTGTCCAAATCTAGGTCTCTGGTATCCAAAAGATTCAGCATTTGATTTAACTGGATTTTCTGATGCTGATTATGCTGGATGCAGAATTGACAGGAAAAGCACCAATGGAACTTGTCAGTTCCTTGATGATAGACTTGTCTCTTGGTTTTGTAAGAAACAAACTTCTGTATCAACTTCAACTGCTGAAGCTGAATATATGGCTGCAGGCAGTTGTTGTTCACAAATCTTGTGGATTCAAAACCAACTCCTAGACTATGGCTACAACTTAGAGAAGTCTAAAATCTTTTGTGATAACACCAGTGCTATTTCTATAGCTCAAAATCCAGTCCTCCATAGTAGGACAAAACACATAGAGATTAGACATCATTTCTTAAAGGATAATGTTGAAAAGAACAAAATTGAACTACAGTATATCCCAACTGATTTACAAAGGGGAGATATTTTCACCAAGACTTTGGATGAAAAGAAACACACCGTTTTCCTAAATCAGTTAGGAATGTTAGATGGAGGAAGTCTTAAATAATATCCAAGATTTTGAAAGCTTAAAAATTGACCAAGACTAGACAAAAATCTTGATTTTTCTTAGTGTCTAGAGTTTTTCTGATCTCTGAACTGCGCTCGACGATTTTCCCCCAGATCGTCGAACGGAGATCGACGATTTCCGAAATCGTCGACCTGAGTTCAGCGTTTCTCAGATAGTATGAACTATCTCTTCCGGTCAACGATCGTCGAACGACGCTCGAAGATTTAGTTCTCTGACCGATCGTCGAACAGAGCTCGACGCTCTCCAATAATGTCGAACGGAGATCGACGATGTTGGAGTCTCTTCAGATTCCTTTAGAAGCCTCGATCATTGAACTGAGTTCAACGATCTTTCCTTTTCTGCGTCGAACCCTAATATAAAATTCATTCTTTGCCATCATTCTCCTTTGCGCTTTCGATTTCTCTGCAAGAACTTTCTTTCCCTCCAAACATTTCTGCACTTGGTCGTTTTGTTTGTTGAATCTATGCAGGTAACTATGGCTGTGTCTGTTGCTGTTCTCGCCGCCATGAAGTTTGATGCTGGCGTCGACATAAACATGGAATCCTTTAGCACAACCGACCAGGTTTTTCAGGACATCTTAGAGTTATTCAAAGAGCAGAATCTGGCAGCAATCATGACCACAAGGATTAAGTTTGCATCTGATGAGATTAAGGAATGGGTCTACACTGCACACAATCAGGACAACTCCACCATTGTTGGGTCAATTTCTGGCACTCAGGTACCCTTGACCCCAGCAATTTTGACAGAGGTTTTTGAGTTAAGAACTGGTGGAGATACTGCTGACTTGTCTGGAGAAGAGTATACTGAATTGCTTGCTAGAATGGGTCATTCTGAGGCTAACCCTAGCAAGCTCTTGAAAAAGAACCTTTCTGTGGAATACAGATTCCTGACTGATGTAGTTGGGAAAGTGCTACTGGCTAAGCACTCTGCTCATGATACAATTTCAAGATATCAGCTCTGCCTAATAGGAGCCCTAGTAGACAGGAAGAATTTGAATTGGGGAGAGGTATTCTTTGACCTCATTAAGAAGAAGATAAACAAAAGTTTTGTAAACTTTGAAAGAATCATAGGGGTGTTTCTGCAGCATAGGTGCCCTGCATTGCTGGTCTCTTCTAGAATCCACATTAATGCATCCAAGAGACTGTCTTGTGCCCTGTTTGGTAAATGGGACAGACAAATCATCAAGCCCAGCAGGCCCTCCTCCAGTACTCCTTCAGGCACCAGGACTCTCAGAGTCACTTCCCCACAGGTCTCTGCCCCTGCAGATGACCTGCCTGCTGATGTTGCTCCTCCTCCTCCTCCAATTCCATCTCTTCCCATTCCATCTACAATTCAGACTCCATCCACCATCATCATCTCCAGCCCCTCTCCAACATCCACACCATCTCCAATCCCCACTCCTCCAACCACAGAAGACCAATTCCATCCATTACTCTCCTACCCTCAACCAGATGCCACTTCATCACCCTCCATTCCTTCCTTCACCCTCATTGCTGATTCCTTTATGGATGATTCACCATCCTCTCCTCCTGAGCTACCCTCATCCTCAACATCCTATCAAGATCTTCTACAAGAGATCATTGACCAACCCACCTTCACCCCATCTATCTCCATCCCACTGTCCTCCATATCCACCTTACCCACTCCTCAGTCATCTCTTCCCCCATTCACCAGCTCTCCACTACCATCACCACCAGCTACTCCTCCATCCTCTACCTCTGCTCCAGTCACTACTGAGCAAGTAGACATTCCAGCCCTTGCTGACATGCTGTATGAATTGCTAGCCCCCAGGCTATCTCTTCTTTTGGAGACCTCATTGGCTCCATTACTCCTGTCCGTGGCAGCCCTTTCTGCCAGGCTCTCCACTCTCTTCCCTCATGCAGCCCCTTCAGCAGTGTGCCTTGATCCAACCATGTCTGAATCTAGGCAGGGGGAGATGCCCTATGAAGTGAGTCTGCCTGGTGCTGCTGCTGTTGTTGTTGTTTCAGTGAGCCTGTCTGCTGCTGCTTCTATTGCTGTCTCTTCAGCTCCTGTTACTGCTGCTCCTACTGCTGTGTCTCAAGATCAAATTCCTCCTACTGCAGTCTTTGCACTAGACCTCAGATCTTTGCTCTCAGCATTTGATCAGTTATATTTCAGATGTCTGCCAGAGATAATTACTGTCCAGCCTCCAGAGGATCTGTCCAAGGCCCTTGTGCCATTCTCTTGCTGTGACCCCAGCATCATCACTTCATTTGTCCACTCAGTATATGTTGCTACTTCTTCTGCTGAAAGCATTGCTGCCCCTCCTGCTGCTGAAAATTTTGATACTGCTGCTGATATTTCTGTTACTGCTGATGAACTAACTTCTAAGGAGTTCCTTATGACAGAGGCACATGAGTTTGAGCCTTCTGCATTTTCTGATGATATTTCTACTGTTGATGTTGCTGTTAGTGAAACTGTTGCTGCTGCTGTTACTTCTCTAGAACCTGTTGCTGCTGCTGTTGTTACTGCTTCTACTTCAATTGCAACAACTTCTGTATCTGCTGTTGTCACTACTGCTACTGCTTCAACCTCTGTTGATACACTCTCTACTGCCTCATCTGCCTCTATACAGCTCAAGAGAGATTTGATGAAGAAAATTGATGCCCTTTATGATGATCAGAGTTCTGAAAGTGATGAGTTCATAACAGACTCTGATGATTCTTCTGTTATCATTGCCAGGAAAAGAAAGGCAAGGAGCAAAGCCATGAAGAGAGTACCTCCTGCCAAGGTCAAAGATAACAATGATATACCATACTATATTCTTCATGATTGCCCTATCACTGAGCACTGGATGCAGTACTCTAAGAATCAACTGAAAGCAATGAAAAAGAAAAGGAAATATGAAAAGGGTTCTTCACAATTCCAACACTCTCATCCTCCTCCACCACCTCCTCCTGATGCATGTGCAGGTGGAAGTTCAGCTGCTCAACCCCCTACTAGAAGTCAAGCTCCCTATCAGCCACATGCTAGATCCTATAATAGGGGAAGCCAATCCAGGGGTTCCCAATCCAGGAGAGGAGGATACAAAGGCAATCAAAGAGATCTCCAGGTCTACTCCAAAGGATACTCAAGGCAACACCCATACTCCAGGGAAAGACAAATTTCATCTGATACCACCTCTGGTGCTTTTCCCTATAAGTTGAAGGAAACTGTGTCATCCAGGCCTCCTCAGGACAATCCTTCTATCAGATATGAGCCACCAGTACCTTTTGAAGACCCTGAGAACAATCCAGCTGCTTGGACTGCAAGGATGAAAGAACTTGCTGCACTGGATCAGATCAAAAAGGCTAAAGAGCAAGGAAGAGATTCCTACAACATCTCTACAATGTCTGAACAGAGAAAGAAAGAGCTAGAAATATTTGCATCAAGCAATTTTTTTGATTCTGACAGGTACATGGAACTGCATCCTGAAGCTGTAGTTCCCAGTCCTAAACAGCAAAGCACTTTATGTGCAGCAGATGATACTAGATCAAAGAAGGAAGCCCTCAATCCCAACAGAGAAATCAAACTTGTTAAGGGCAAGGAAAGGAAATGACAATGTAAGGTGACAATCTCTGTGATTTCTGATTATTATCTGGGATGATACATATATATATATCTCTGTGGTTCTGCTGTCTAACTTTTCTTTTTGTTTTTCTGTATTGCTGCTTGTATGTTATTTAATTTTTCCAAACTTTGTAAATAGTAATCCTAACCCAAATAGGGGGAGATTGTTGGAACACCCTATTACTAATTTGGGTCAGGATCACTATGTCTCTAGGAAATAAATGTTTGACCTCCTGTATAGCTCAAAAGGTCAATTAGAATTGAGTCTAAGGGTTAGAAGTCTAAGTTTGGAAGCTGCCCTCAAGACCAAGCCTTTTTCAGTTTGAGACTAAGTCATATCGTCGAGCTCAGTACGACGATTCGTCGAACTCCGGTCGACGATCGTCTAGCTCAACTTCGACAGATCGTCGAACTCCATTCGACGATCGCTGAGCTCAACTTCTTCATATCGTCGAACTCCATTCGACGATCGGTGAGCTCAGTTCGACGATCTTGACTCAGCTTTGGATCTCTATCTCTGAGCTCAGTTCGACGTTCCTTGAGCTCAGATCGACGATGTTCTGCTGCTGTATATATCCTTATCGCTGAGCTCAGTTCAACGATAGTAGAGCTCAGTTCGACGTTTTCAGATAACTTCAAGGATGTTTCTAGATTCAAATTCAAATCAGTTAAGGAGTTATTCTGCAATTAATTCAGAGATTTTCTAGCCGTTTTCATTTATTTCTGGACCAAGTTTCAAGGGATTTTTCAAGAAATATTTCTGTGGACTTTCCTCCAGAAGAGATTTTGCAATTAAGGATGCAATTAATGCAGACCAACGACTATTCTTAACAGAGAATGTTATTCTATTCTGTACCAGACAATAAAAGAGAAGAATTTTTGAATCTCATACAGAATACACATACACAGACAGAGAGACTGACATCAGTAATCTTTAGAACAAGAACAAAAATATTCTGTCTCAAAGAATTCTCTAAAGAACACACATCCAAGGAGATCAAACTTCTCTGAAATCTTCAGATCTCTCTAGTTTCAAGTGTTCAAGATCAACATCTTTCAAGACTCCAGACATTCAACATTTCAGCTGTTGTTGAAATCATCTTTTGCTGGAGCTCAACTTGTGAAGGCCTATCACCCTACAGCAAAGCTTCTTTTCCTGAAGATCTCAAGAACTCAGGGGGAGCTTTGACACCATCAATCCACATAGTCTTCTCAGCTATTTGAGAAAGAGAAGAGTTCCATCACTTTCTCACCCCCATCTCTGTAAAGGGTTTCTCAAACTCCCTTCAAAAGTTTGAGTTTGGTTTTTGAGCACCTTGTCAAAAGCTCATTGGTGGTAAGACACCTGATCAAAAAATCTGATTTGGTTTTTGAGCACCTTATCAAAAGCTCATTGGTGCCCAGGACACCGGATCAACTCATCCTGCAGTGGATTCCTACCTAGAGTGGTAGAAGAGTGGATGTACCCAAGTTTAGGGGAACCACTATATTTCCTTGTGTCTTCTGGTTTTGCTTGTCTTTATTTTTATTTCTGGCTTTGATTATTCTGTGATTAGCTTTTGATTAGTTTAGTTCTGTGATTAGATTTATTACTGCTTCCCTGCTCACTCTTATTACAACAATTGTTGTAAAAAGTTTTTAAGCACCATATACTCTATTCACCCCCCCCTCTAGAGTATATCAGATCTAGCTGCACTTTCAAGCTGGATCCTGCTTCAATTACTCCCTCAGTGAGTCTCTTAACGCTTGTCTGAACACCCAAAAGTCCCGCTTCCAACCACTTTACCATATCCATTATCTCCACTAAGCTCGAGTCTGCTATAAACAAAAGTGGTTGCCCTAGGAAATCTGTCATGTCTATTATCTCCTCTAGATTCAAAATCCGCTATAAACAAAAGTGCTTGCCCTAGGGGATCTCGCAAGACTTTATACAATAGGTTTACATAACTCGGGTCATCCAAACATTAGGAGTTGATGTATAAAGGTACGTACCTAAGGTCAGGTTGGCCAATCGTAGGGTCAAAGCTGGACATACTTAGTGTGAATTACATATGGGCATACCACTGCTTCCGCTAAGTCAGTTTGTCCCCAAACTGAATAATCGAACGGGGGTGGTACCATTGTTGAATGACTTCTTTAGTTGAGGATCGTGGCAAACAGGTACAATTTGTAAGACCCCCATCCCGGATCCCAAAATACGGTACGAAGGGGTTCTTATGCCCAGAATAGCCGCCTTGCGGTAGCATTAGGTCACAAGCTAACCTGTACCACAAGACGCCTATTCTGCCAGCTACAACCAATACCAATATATGCCAACCCAACCAAAACAATAATAAGAGAAGTCAAATCCACACAAAGCATATATGTCCAAATTACATCAAATAAAGAAGCTAACACATGCTTCTGCAATATTAGAGTATAGCTAATAAATGCCCAAAACGCTACATCAGAGTCGCTCAACACTCACATCTGTAACCAACGGTAGCGATGGTACTGTCCCTTCAGGCGCTGTCATCCTGGCCTGGCTGTCCTGCTGCATAATCTGCGGCTCCTCCACCTGCGGGGTGACCTCCTAAGAAGGAAGACGTAGCAACCGTTAGTCGAAAAGGCTAAGTGGCTTCACATCCGCTCCCCCGGCGACTCCTCGGCACCGGGCGGAGAAAGGAACAAGGGTACAATATATAACAAGTAAGGTAACAGGTACAAGTAGGTGGTAATAGTATAATAAGATTAGCAACATTATAATCTAGCAGTTCGACGTGAGCAACAACAATCATCAAGTACACGTAACTACAGCAGGAAAGTAACTTAACTTATAAGGATGTCCATACAAGCTTATAAGTTGACAATTGATTTACATAAATTAACTCATTGTATAGGAGTGCTCATACAAACTTATATGATGAGAATCATGTTTGTATAATGCTATGTAATGGTATGTATGCTATGCAATGACTCACCCATGATCACATACATGCAACCGCTATGTCGACATAGACTAGTAGTTCCCACTATTCGAGCAGGTAGCTAACCTCTCAGGCATCAACCGCCGTGGCCTGGCGGTGATAGTAGAGCGGACTTCTCTACTACTGGCTCGTATCCACACTACTTCACCTAGGCCTCCGTATGACTCAACGATAAGAACACAATAGCAGAGCACATGCGTACTATGGCCCAGCGAGAGTCTCGGGTAGATGTGGACCGAGAACCAAGCCCCGAACTGTCCTTATGTGATCTGGAAGGGGCCACAGAATTAAGCACGAGGAAACAGCCCAACCGTTCACATGGAACGGAAGGAGCCCCGGGACATGAATACCGAGGACCAAGCCCAACCGCCTAAAGTCTAATTGTCAACTCCCGTCAGTGTGACGACTGGCGCGCCCGTAGACCTGCCACACTATCCTTAACCCGGGATTACGATACCGCGTGTCGACTCACACTGCATGCAATTCCACATCACCATGGCATGGAAGGAGCCTCAGAGAAAACACAAGGTCCAAGCCCAACCATCCACTCGGTATTGAAGGAGCCCCGGGAAATGAACACCGAGGACCAAACCCAACCGTCCGACTTTGATTCATCTCATCACTATCCCAACTAGTGACAGTCAACACCGCACATACATCCTTTCACAATGCTACCTGTAGGGAGATGACACTCTAAGCGTTGGACTACTAAATTCATTTCGTTAATCAAAAATTCACATGGCCATAGCTTATCCTCCTACATGTCATTCCAAATGATTTCAACACATTATAAACATGATGCGCATTTATATTAGTCTACCAATTTCTATCAAATCATTTCTCTTAAGTATGCTTCGTTTCATAAATCAATTTCATTGGATCCAATTATTAAACATCAACAATTATAGAACTAAGATGATTAACATAAAAGAGTTCACCCAAACCTCAAGTCAATGCAACATTGAATCCACCGAATCCAAATCCATGTTATACCAAACCCAGAATTTAATTGCAGAATAAATCTGGACAACAAATTCAACCGGAGATTCCCGAAGCTACAAGAATCCGGTGAAGATGTGTAACCACTCGATGGAAAGGTCTTTCCATGGGTTACAACTTTCATGTTCAGACCACAACCCAGATTCCAAAGTATCATACTTGAAATCAGCGTTGAAGTCCACTGCGTACAGAACACAATTTCTGCATGCAGGATTTATCGGACGTCATTTTCGTTCAAACTTTTCTGTGGCTACAGACTTCGCCTGGAATTATGCAACCACTCGTTGGAAATGTATTTTCAAGTACTTCAACTTTCGTGTTTAGTCGAAAGCCTAGATCTGGCGATATCACACCTAGAAATGGCCAAGAAGATCTCTACACACAGAACATAGATTTTGCACGCATCTTAAAGCAGAATGAACGGCATCGGTTTATCTTCCTCCTCAAGTCTATCTTCCAAAATTACCTCCAGAAATATCTCCTCCCTTATTCACCCTCATGAGGCCCTGACTCTTCACGAAACCATCCCCCATCTTCACATAGAAGGTTGGAGAGGTTGAAGACACCATTAACCTTAGAGCACAAGCCCGAGAACGACCTCTTCCTAAAGAAATCACCATCTCGCTAGTCTAGACACTTTTGAGTCAACATCTCACCTAGATATATACAGATCTAGCACCAAGGGAGAGGGGAGGAAGCTCACCTCATTTATGGTGTTTCCACCATTTCCGGCCATGGATCGTGTAACTCTTCTCGGCGGCATCTTATCCTTCACAGCGACGGCGGATCTTCTCCCCTAGGACTTTCTCTAGCAGTTTCTCCCTCTCTACAGAATTTCTCTCAGAAAAATGGCTGGAATGAGGAGTGAAAATGGCTAGGGTTTTCACTACGCTTATAATTGAAAAGTGACGCGGGTAGGGACACGCCCGTATCCTTACCCGTGTCCTACTCGGGTGAAGCGTCGACGACGGTTTTTGTGTCGGTTCAATACTCGACACGGGTTGGGACACGCCCGTGTACCTACCCGTGTCCACATGACACGACCGTGTTCTCTGGCCGTGTCCTTCTTTGGACACGCTTCGTCAAAATCAACTCGACACACACATGGGTAGGGACACAGCCGTGTCTCAACTCGTGTCCTTCTCGGACACTCTTCATCGATCTCAACTTGACACACACGGGTAGGGACACGCCGTGTCCCTACCGTGCCATCTTGCACACGGGTAGTGACACGCCAATGTCACTACCCGTGTACTTCTCTGGACATACTCGAGTCGTCGACTCGAGAATTGGGGTCCCCCACACGAGTAGGGACACGCCTGTGTCTCTACCCGTGTCCTATTCTGTACCGACTTCTCCTCCCATTTACAAGTGCAGCCCCGCTGCCAGCACTTCTCTGAGCCCAAGTCAGCTCTCCTGACTTAAAAACGCGCACGAGGGGCCTAGTGCGAATCGGGACGTTACAGGAACAACTACCTGTGCATTTTTATTTCATAGGCCCATTAGCTAGAACCGTTTCCTTAGCCGAATAAGTCGTGCTGGGTGGACAATAACCCCAGTAGTTATCTTCCATTTCCTGGATTTTTATTTTTCATGTCTATTTTAGTTTTAGAATTTCTTTGTATTTTGTATATTTTTCTTTTGTTTTTGCGGAGCTCACCCATGCAGGTATTAATGTTAAACTCGTATTGGCGGGGTTGTGATTCTTCGTATGGCGGAATTGCTTCTGTGTTTTCACTCGTCTTTTGGTATGCTCATTTGCTGAGCATGGGGTAACCTCTCTCCCGACTTATATTTCATTATTTTTATTGTGAATCTTGTGATAGGTTGCATAGATTAAGTCTGGTGGGGGAGAGATTTGAGTTGTTATCCGCTCACGTGCACATTCCACTCGCATATTAGAATCTTTTATTATGATATCATTTGCATTTTCTTTGCACTCACAACACCCCCTTAAGAGCATTTACGTAAGCACTTGCACGCGCCGAGCTTGTTTATCACATGTGCGTAGAATAAATAATGGTGTGTTAGTTTGGGATTGCGTGATGGAGTATAATGTTGACTCCAGGAGTGTTCATTGGCATGCACTCAAGATCACTTAGAGTCTGTGTAGACTAAAATTTTTTATATGCTTATATTTTCTATTTTTCTATTAGCGTAGATTTTATTTATGGTACTCTAGTTGTGAATCTGCTTGTGAATCAAACGGTGGTGTAGGATTGTGTGTGGGAGTTCAATAGCCTCGTATTGCTCGAGTCGGGAGGAAGGGTTGTCTTTCTCGGTGGTTAAGAACTTCCCCCTAGCTACTCTTGAAACATGGATACATGGTTAGTCAAGTGCGTGTGTAATGTAGGCTGTCACTTTGTCTAGTTTGAGCCATGTACCATTCCCGACATCTATCCGTTGTTATCCCCGTTGAGCTTGTCCCTTCCTTTGACATACCTACGCCTCACTACCAAAGCCATATAGCCTTTCCTACTCGCACATCTGAAAGTGGTCGCTCGGTTAGCTTGTCTTGTTATAGTTTGTATCTGTTATATGTTGGCAGTTATGTTGGTGTTTGTGCAGCTTGAGGTGTTGTCATTTTTTCCGCTTGTTTTGGCTATTTGGATAAAAAAGGAAAAGAAAAGAAAAAATATATATAATAGTAAATGAAATGAAAATTTCCAATGTGGAATAAAAGAAAAAAAAATATTGTTGTTGAGTTGGAAATTTTGTTGCATTGTGTTCGTTATGTGTGTGCACGCACCATCAAAAGTCCAAATCTGGTGGTGCGCCGCACGTGTTTGTTCGTTTAATTTAGCTGTGAGTGTTTTCGCACGATCTCATTTTGGGTGTGCGTGTACGTCTTATTTGTCTTTGTATACCCCGCCTTTGCCTAAGCCTATATTATACTCCAAGTCATACAGATTCGTGCTTGAATCAAACTAGTGCCGTGAAGAGAGTGTGAACGGGGGAGCATATGGTTACTGACATTGGTGTATTCCTTTGGAGATTTTCCTGAGACCTGATCTTTGGCAATGCTCACCTCATTGTCCACCTGCTTTCATTCTACGCGCAGCCGAATGATTCACCGTGATTCACTTTAGGAGTTTTTGTAATATCTTCTTTATGTTTATAGTAATTAGAAATTATTATTTATGCATAGAAGAGGTTTCTACTGTTGCTTTTTTGTACATGAGGGTATGACTTCGCATGGTACTCTATTTATGCAATTGCTTAGTCAACTAACCTTCTTAAACTCCGCTCAGTGATGATTTGCTCGGGACTAGCAAATGTTTAAGTCTGGTGGTGCGATGAGTCCGATTTATATAGGGTTTTTCGGATTCATATGGGCTAGTTTTCATGCACTTGAACTTCACCTTTAGTATGTTATCGTTGATATTTCATTTATAGAGCTTGTCACGCTAACTGCATTGTTTTGGCCCATGGGTGTGCAATTGCACATTCTGTTGTTGGGGGTAAGCTCATGGTGCTCCCCAAGGGCTCTTTCTAGTTGCTTTTGTTGCATTTCTGCTTTGTTGGAGGGTCCTATTTGCTTTTATTTATTTGTTTGCAGGTGGTGCATTTTCCCCAAGACTGGAATGCAGGTTTGAGGAAAACACACGGTCGTGCGTTTTCTTAGCACACGGTTCTTTACAATCGTGCTTTTTGTTTGTATAGAAGAAACGTCGCATGGAGCTTGACGAATTTCATCGAGCTGAGCCCGATGATCTTCACGCGCAGTCGACGCACAGTTTCATCATAACCGTGCGCGAATGAAACACATGATTTTCCTGTCGAGTTTTTGTTTTTTCCATTCTGTGGTTAATCGTGCGATTTGTTCACGCATGGGCGGCAACGCCCGTGCGCGTGTAAAACGCACGGTTCTCCTGTATTGTCTTGTTTTCCTGCACTCTGAGTTTACCCATGCGATTTCCTTCACGCACGGGAGGAAGCGCCCGTGCACGAGTAAAACACACGGGTCAACGTATCTTCATCCGCAAGCTTGGCCTGGAGGTTAATAAGGTACGGTTAGTGCACGGTCGTGCGCCAAACCGTGCGTGCCTATTTTTCTGACCTGCTTTTATTTAAAGCGCAGATTTTCCTCCATTAAGAAAGGTGATTTTCTCCCCCACCGTTTTCCACCTCTGAGGAAGGGTTCCGCCATTTCCCTTCATCTTCCACCTTAGGGAGGTTCTTCAGGCAAGCTTTCAACGCCATATTCAAGACCGAGCTTCCTCTCGGCCTCCTCCTTCATCCTTGAGCTTCAAGAAGAGTTAGATATAGCTTTCTCCATCAAGCTAGGAGAAGTTTGTGCCATCCTCCACCAGATCATTACACGAAGAAGATGGCTCAATTGGAAGTTAGTGACAGCCTCCTCTATCCCGGACATAGTTGAGGACCGAGCTAGGACGCGGATTGACAACCCAGTGATTCCTTCCGTGAATCCTCCGCAAGACTTCAGATTTGGTCGAATTCACACACACTCTTCTTGTTTTGTTGTTGATAGCATAGTTTGATCTCTTTGTACTTGATGAAGTATGTTTAATGTAATACACGTTTTTATACAATCATGCCTATGTGATTTTGTATTTACGTTATTTGCTTGAGGTGCGCCATTTCCATCCACCACCACATCTCTTATGCCGCTCTAGTGATTTCTATAGGCATGCGTAGCAAAGACGTGCTCTCGACCCTTATTCCGCCGTTCTCACCACCTCATCCGCAAGCCTACTCATCCATCCGCCTAGTGATTCGGTGCATAGCGCCCCGTGTAGTCTTCCATCCTGCTTGGCGAAGAATCGCATAGCGACATTGCATAGGAGTAGTTGTTAGTGTTTTACTTTTATTTTCGCAACCATCGAAACCCCCCTTCTTTAACTCTAACCTAAGGACTTCAATCTCAAGTCCTCCTCAAAATTAACTCCACCTTACTGTGTTCCTTGAAGAGATCGATACTTGGGGAAATTCACCCATTTTATATTAAGGCAAAATTATCAAATTGGTCCCTAAACTTTGGGAACTTTTTCAAATCAGTCCCTAAGCTTTCAAATCATTCAAATAAGTCCTTAAACTATTAAAACCAGTACAATGAGCCTACCATCATAGGGACCAATTTGAGATTACTTTGAACTGATTTTAATAGTTTAGGGACCTATTTGAATCATTTGAAAGTTTAGCGACTGATTTGAAAAAGATCCCAAAGTTTAGGGACCAATTTGATAATTTTGCCTTATATTAATTATGCGACCGGTACACTTACCGTCCAACACATCAAATCATCAACTGGTGGTAGCCTGAACGAAGATCGAACTTTAAAATCACAGAGCTACGACGCAACTGATCAAACATGTCATTTATCCTTGGCATGGAATATCTATTCTTAATGGTGACTTTATTCAGCTCTCTATAGTCAATACACAGCCTCATTGTTCCATCCTTTTTCTTTAAAAACAAGATGGTAGAACCCCAAGGTGAAGAACTCAGCCTAATAAAACTATTCAGGAGCAACACATCCAAGTGACTACACAACTCCTCCAACTCACATGGGGCCATCCAGTATGACACCTTAGCAATAGGACGGGTACCCGGCTCCAGATCTATGACAAACTCCATGTCCCTCTCAAGGCGGATAATCAGGAAGATTAGCTGTAAAAACATCCGTAAACTCAAGCACCACCGGAATATCCTCTACACACGGCAAGCTAATAACAGTTTCCAAAACTGAAACCAAACAAGAAAACATCCTGAATTTACCAGGTTTTGAGCATGTACCGCAGATATAATCAGAGAAACTTGGTGCGGAAAACCATAAACAATACCGGGTTGATCGTTGTCCATCTTGAATTCCAAGGGCTTAACCTTGCACTGTATAACCGCATCATATTTGGACAACCAGTACATGCCCAAGATCACATCAAAATTTTCCAGGTCTGTCATATTCAAATCAACATCTGCTAGAAAATCGCATAACAAAATCGGACAACTCTGGATACCCTGGTCCGACAGCACCAAATCACCGAAACGAAACTTGACTTGAAATGCATTTCTGACTTGATCGAGAGTCAAATGATAAAGCTCAACAAAGGCCCTAGACACAAACGAGTGGGTAGCACCAGAATCCAAGAGAACACGTGCCCAACAGTTTTTTACTTTAAATTTCCATATAAAACGCTTACATAACTAATCGAACTTCCTCGAAACTACAGCTACAAGCTAAACAGAAACAAAACCAGGTTAGAAACTAACCTGAAAACACTTGGGTAGAAGTCTGGCCTCCTCTAGAGACAACACGTTCAACTTTGCCTTGACTTTGTCTACAGGCTGCGGCGGTGGCAAGGCACGAAGCGGAACTGGCTGCAGCACAGGCTGAGACTACGGGAACTTCGATTTGATGTGACCTTTCTATCCGCACTGAAAGCAAACTCTAACCTTATCCCAGCAGTGGGCAACATCATGCCCCTCCATTTGCATGAGTTACAAACCAAATCTCTTTAGGAGCACCCTGGATCGCATGGACCTACTCATGTTTCTGAGCTCCTATCCTATTGAAACATTTCTCGAACGGGTGGCCCGGCCGGCCACAGAAACTGTATATTTCTTTGCTCCACTTCCTCGAAGCAGCACTAGATTCCTGGGAACTCTTACTCTCACCAGTCTTCCTCTTATCATTTCTCATTTGTTGCCCTCGGTTCTTGGCATTGTCAATTGCCTCAACCTTAAGAGTTGCTTCGACTGCTTTAGCATAACTCTCTGACCTATAAGCACTCGCCAATTGATGGATGTCACTCTTCAGACCACCTAAAAAATGCTTGACTTTGCTGTCTTTAGAAACTAATAAATCTGGGGAGAGCCGGCTCAACTTGCTAAACTCCACCTCATACTGACTCACTGTGATCTACCTCTGCTTTAAGTGCAGGAAATCATTTAACAAACTGTCTCGCTCGACTGACGACAAAAACTTCTTTAGCAAAGGCTCCTTGAAGACTTCCCAAGAACATCCATCTGTTGGGTACATTGAAAAATGTGTACCAGATTTGGAGAAGTCTCACCTAACTCAATGATATGCATCAAGTTGTATTTGATGTTGTGTTGAGTTATCATGTGCAGGTTAAGTAAATGGAAAGGAAAATTTCTCTAAGTACAAGTGTCGACATTTGGGAATGGATGTGTCGACACCATGGGCCAGATTGTGTCGACACCCAGAATTTGTGTCGACACACAGAAAATCTGTCGATAACGCTGTGTCGACAACAAGGGCCAGATTGTGCCGACACCCAGAATTTGTGTCGACACACAGAAAATCTGTCGACAACGCTGTGTCGACACCAAGAGCCAGATTGTGTCGACACCCAGAATTTGTGTCGACACACAGAAAATCTGTCGACAATGCTGTGTCGACACTAAGGGCCAGACTTGTGTCGACATTATCAGAAGTTGTGTCGACACATAGAGAAGCTATCGACATATAGAATTCTATCGACAACGACTGTATCGACACATAGAACTTGTGTCGACACCAACTTTGTGAAGACAAGGAGTGTTTGTGACGACACACAGGACTTGTGTCGACACATTCCACATAAGCTGTGTCGAGACGTAAAAGTGAAGCTGTGTCGACAACAACAAGACTTGTGTCGACACATGGACTATGTGTGTCGACATATGGACTATGTGTGTCGACACATATGAAGTATTCACTCGATATTCTCTGCTGCTGAGTCAAAGTCCAATGAAGGCTGAAGTAATGCAACTAGAGACTTGACAGCTGTCATTACTGACATTGCTGTCACATCTGTCAGAGGTGTCAGAAGACTGTTTGAAACCGGAACAGACAGTTACCATGGATGAAACCTATATATAGATATGCTCTCTCAATAATTGGTAGAATAATAACAACAACAACAACACATACAGAACAGAGAAAAGTTAATCAAGCTAATCAATTATAATATCTCAAAGATTGAGAATCCAGAAGAAGAGAAAGAAGAAACAGTCAACAGATCATAGAGAGAGAAAAACAAGAAGGACATAAGTTCACATTCAGTGAAGGCAGATTCTGAACAGTCTGCCAGAAGAATTGAGATCAAGTCAGAAGAAGAATTCAAATTAATTTCTGAAGGAAGCTTATTGAAGATCAACTCCAACATCAAGAAGATCAACCCTACTTTGTTCAGATTCAAGAAGCTTTCAAGAAAGCTAAGACAGGTTGATCCTTAAGTAATCAGTTCTATCAAGAACTGATCAAAAAGCCTTCAACCAATTCTCTCTCCATCTGGTTGAAGATATCAACATCTTTTCATCAATATTTTTTGTAGGATCTGTAATAGATCTGAGTGTAGGAGATTTACATCTCTGAGTTGTAAGCCTAAATTATAAAGGCTAAGGTAGGGCTTAGTGCTTGAGGTAGGGGAATCTATACCCTGAGTTGTAGGCCTGTGAAAGAGGCTGAGGTAGGGCTTTTCCCTGAGTTGTAGGAGTGGGATGTCACTCTGAGTTGTAGGCCTATGGAAGAGGCTGAGGTAGGGCTTGTGCCTGAGTTGTAGTAGTGTGGATTCAATCTGAGTTGTAGGAACCAGTTTTCATTCTGAGCTGTAAGATCTGCAGATCTGAGAAGAAGGAAGGAAGTTAGGCCGAATCTAGTACACTGCTAGATAGGCGAAGGGGGAAAGTCGATGTACCCATCATTTGGGGAACCACTATAAAACTGGTGTGCAATCTGTGAATGTTGTGTATGTGAATGCTGTGTTGTATTGTCTGCTGAATAAATTGCTAAATTTGATAGAATTATCTGCCTAAGTCAGAAAAAGATTTGAACCTATTCACCCCCTCTAGGTTTTTAGAACATCTTGAAACCAATTCTTTCAAGTGGTATCAGAGGGAGGTTACTCAAAGAATAGACCTAACAGTCAGAGTAGATCTCCAAGGCAGACATCTATTAGGCAAAATGGGTTCCATTGAGAATCATAAGGAGTTTTGTTCCATGAAGTTAACTATATGCAGGAAAGAGATTTTTGGCATATGGAAAGAAAGAGTTAGATTGTTTATGGAAGCTTCAGATCCAAGAATGTACATGAAAGTCAAAGAAGGGCCATTCATCCCAATGAAAGTTTCAGTTCTTGATGCAAATCTCAGGACACCAAGGAGTATTCTGAAATGACAAAGGATGAGATCATCTTGGATACTATGGATAAGAGAGCACAGAATATAATAGTCAGTGTCATAGATGATTCAACATTCCAAAATTAGATTCACTGTAATACCTCCAAAGAAATGGGGACAACCTTATTGTCTACATGGAGGGTTCAGAAGAGGTGAGAGAAGACAAAAAATTTATGCTGAATCAGGAGTATGAAAGTTTTAGATAATCTAAAACAGACAGCATAACTGAATGTTACAAGAAGTTCTTCAGAATAGTTAATGAACTGATATCATATGGAAGAGTATTCAGCACATATGAGTTAAATGATAAGTTTCTGAGATCATTAACTAAGGACTGGGACACCAAGATATGTGTCATTAGGGAACTGGCCAGACTAGCAGAAATCTCACCTCCAACATTATTTAGCAAACTGCTTTCATATGAAATGCAGCCGATGGTCAGAAAGCAGGAGGTGAAAAGTAATAAAGTTGATTATAGAGATAAGTCAGTGGCTTTCAAGACTGAAGCCATAAGAAAGGATAGGAGGATGTCTCCATCTCCTCCTAGGAAAGCTGCAGAAGTTGTTTCAGAAAGTTCTGACAGTCACAAATCAGATAGTCCAAATTCTGATGAAGACTTAGCAGCTTTCTCAAAATAATTTCAAAGGTTTTTGAAGAAGCAGTGGAGATCCAAGACATCCTCTTCACAATCCAAGGATGATTACTATCAGAAAAAGAAATCCTCTAGGAAGGACATGTATAGCTCTAAACCTAGTAAATTATCTTCAACTAAGATTGTTTACTATTGCTGCAACAGGCATGGACATGTGGTAGCTGATTGTCCTGACAAAAGGAAAGAATCTAATGATAAGAAGAAACTAAAACATAAGGGCAAGTAGGAGAAATCCTTTGTTGCAAAGAAGCAAAAAATCTGGTCAGACTTTTCATCATCAGATTCTGAGGCTGAAGCTGAAGCTGAAGCATATATAGGACTGTTGGCAACTGAAGAGGATGTAGAAGAGGCTAAGTTCTTGATGTTGCTGGACTCAGTAAATGGAATTGAAGAACATTGTTGTAAAGGGTTGATGGCCTTGATAGAAGAAGATTAGTGCAAGGATCAGCCTGGACCTAGTAAGGTAAAAAATTCTTCAATAGATTCTGATTACTATACTGGTTCAGAATCAGAAGCATCTACATCAGGAGATGTAGATGAATCTGAATCTGAAGAAGATGTTCATCAACTTATTGATGAATATGGTGATCTGCTGCAAGCACTTAAGAAAAGCAGAATCCTCAACAAAGCACAGGCCAAGGAAATTGCTTCTCTTAAGCTGGCTGCATTAGATTCAGAGAAAATGTTGGATCTAAAGATGAATGAAGTAGCCAAACTGAAAAACATAACTGTTATTCAGATGGGTACTATTATATTCAAGAATGATCAGATCAAAAGTATGGAAGTCAAAATTCTGAAGGAAAAGGATCTGGTGGCTAAATTCTCTAAGCCAAAATAAGTCTTACCTTTAATTGATGATTTTATTCCCAAAAAGGGTAAGACAGGATTGGGCTTTGAGGGAAATGCAAGGGCTGCCAATTCCAAATGAAAAGGCAAAGCCCTAGTATAGGCTCTAGCCTTCAAACCCCCCATTTCCTTCATAAAAGTGTGGCAGCCAACTAATAGATACTGATAAGCCCGGAATCCGCGACCTGCCCGCGCAGTTTTCCAGACCGGGCGGTTTGCTTATTCAAGCCGCCAAACCCCCCAAGCCGGGCGGTCTCCATGTCAGGCCGCTGCCAGCACCGACCCTGCTCAGCGACAAGGCCCAAGGACCCAGCCGTCAGCTCGCCAGGAGGAATCCGCCAGGCCGCGCGGCTTCCCTCCTTTCTTGTTTCTTTCTCTTTTGCTTCCCCTCACCTCTGCCCGGTTCTCCTGTACCCCGGGCAGCCGGTAATTTTAGCCCTGCCCGTTTGGGCAGGCCCCCGAGCCTATAAATAGGGGGAGGGTGCACTCCCCAAGACACCATGACTGGGATCCAGTAGCTCGCCTGTTAAGAGCTGCGGTCTCAAGTCTAGTGTATTGCGGCTTGTAGTCCGGCCAGCTTCTTCTTTTACTTGTTGTAACTGTTTCTTATTTGAAGTAAAGGAAAGCCCGCCGCAAGAGTGGCATTTAAGCCGCGGCGGGCGAACTCTGGTGTTGCCGCTGCCAGCGGCCCCCTCTCTTTTCTGCCCTTTAGCCGCGACCGCTAGTAACCGATTAGTCGACAGTCTTCTCCTTTCCTTCCCTATTCCCCGGTGTTCGAACCGTTAGCTGGTGGTGCCCGACTCCCTGTCCGTTTTCGTGCATCAACAGTTAACACGCGACCTTCAGATCTCGACTAATCGATGAAATCAGCGGTCTAGGGATCCAGACCGCTCTATCCTCTAGAGTTCGGCGGCCTATCGAGCAAGCCGCGACTTCGCCGGCTAAGGCTTTCAGCCCGCCTCCCGCACTGCGGAACCTGGCATTCTATCCGCTCTCTTTTCAACCGGTCTTCGTATCGGTTTGCAGAATCGTCTAGCTGCCACGTTAAGCCGCTGCTGTTCTGCGGTCTCGTGAAAAAGTTCGGCTATTTCTTTCTTTTCAGGATGAATCCTGCTAAGGGTCATGATAAATCGAGCCGCATCTCAGTTATTACAAATCTCTCAGAAATGCAGGACTGTTCGTATTTTAATAGTGAGGTTGTTGACCCTCGTAAAGAAATTTTTGCAAACAATGTTGAGCGTGGACTAGAATCTGTTGCAAATGAGCCTCTTTGTGAGGACGAAGAAGAGGCCCCTTCTCCATTCACTAATCAAATTCGGTGGGATACTGTCTCCGATGATTTCAGAGAACCACGTCTCCCGGAGTATTCTGCATGTGATGATCCGTTTTCTCATTTGCAAGCTTTGAATCAGCTATTTCACTTAGAAAAGTGTCAAATGGAGTAAAATGCAAACTCTTCGTTATGTCTTTTGGCAATGTTGCAAGAGAATGGTTTTATAGCCTCCACCTCGATCAGTAACCAGCTTTAAGGATCTTCGAAGTCAATTTATTTCTAGATTCGCTATTTACAGGAAGCGGAAAAGAGACGTTGAGCTCTCTTCCGAATCAAGCAAGGAATTGACGAGTCTAATCCAGATTTTGTGATCGGTTTCAAAAGG